>JAIFZK010000015.1:13827500-14040000 GCA_027481765.1 Tenualosa thibaudeaui | reverse complement strand
GCTGGCGGCCACACAACGCTGAGCACGCCTCGATCTCGCTCTGATCTCGGGAAGCAAAGCAGCGCTGGGTCTGTTAGTACTTGGATGGGCAATCGCCTGAATACTTAGTGCTGTGTTTTCCTTTATGTCCCCTGCACAGCGATCGCCCAGTTTTCCACCCATATGAAACTGTGTGTCTTTTTTTTTTAAATGGTATATTGTATTGTTTCAGTCACCGTGGGTATGTGGGTGACACTTAGTGCAGCTCCCAATCAAAACCGGGAAGGCTTAAGAATGCTATAGTAATTGTTTGCACCGCCATGTTGTCTGACACTTTGCACGCTTTGTGTTTTTCCGAGTTGCTCGTAGACTTCGTCCATTCTTCAACATGCATAGCTGGAAATGGTAGGAGACAGGGGCTCAAAGGAAAGAAACCAACAAAGACTGCACATTGATAACATAGAAACTGCACTATTTTAAGTTGAAAGTGCAATAATGTAATAAAGTGGAAGGAGAAATTACGATAAAGAGTTAAGGCATTCTCAAATTATGCCAGAGAAATTTTGAAGAGCTACCTTCAGAGTTTCCTTGAAGGTGGAGAGGGTATCATTTGGACCTGGTAGCACTTGAGGTCATCTCCACCAGCGAACCAGACGTGAGAAGATTCTGATTGACCTATACAAAGGGCTGCATAGATAACGCTTAGAGGAGCAAAGCGTCGTTGGGTGACATAGGCTTCAGGAGAGTATTCAGGTAGATGGGAGCAGAGCCATCAATCACCCCAGAAACACCATGGCAAGTGCCTTGAATTTTGATGATGCGCCAAGGGTAGCCAGTGGAGCCCAACAGAGGTATGGCGGGCCCTTTTGGCTGGTTAAAGACCCCGGACGTGTAGCGATGCTGATCATCAGAAGCGGTCTCACCAAGACAGGCTAAAGCACCTGATTGTAGTACTCAAGATGAGAGATAAACCAGGTCTGGGAGCGCGTCGCTACACCACTTAAGAGGTGCATTTCTCAACGATGCAGCAACGGTTTCGCCGCCATGTAAGAGCAATAATGAGTCGGGTAGATTCGAACTTTGCACAAGTTACATGGGACCAATCTCCTTAGCCTCACGGAATGCTTCTGCCAGGGAGTTCGTGTCCAGAATGAGCCCTTTCTCTAGAGAGATCATACTCCGACCGCAGCGCTGATTGCTGACATGGGTGCGCTAACCCCAACCCGAACAGCCTCTTGTAAAGGCCTCATTCCCGCTCATTCAAACATGGCATATTGAAGAACGGATGCAAGTCTCGGAGAACACATTGAGAAGACACCCACCAATTGATGCAGGGGTCGCCAGGTTCTGTGGCGCAATGATAGTGCATTGACCAGCTGTCAATCGGAGAGGCCATTCCATGTTAGTTCGAGTCCCATCAGAATGCTGGTGGTTGCAGGGACGAGACCAGCATCATGCTATCAAGACAAAGCGTAAAGCGACCAAGAGGGCGGCAAACTGTCTTGCTGCAATGGAAAGATTGCAAAACTGGCAAGAGCCACCTTCTTGGAAGCAGGCTGGTAGAACTGTTGCCGTAAAACCCTGGATTGAAACCAGGGCTCAGGTGGAACCAGCCATCAGTCTCATAATCTGGAAGGTCGAGTTGATCCTCCTACAGGCATGATTTTGGAGAATTTCAACCAACACGCCCCATCGGCGCGCGTGTTTCTGCGTCCATTTCAGAGCACCTTCTGGTAGCGTTCGCGTCAAGATGGGAGCGCCACTACACCACTTTTGGTAGTATCATCGTTAACGCTTTTGCAGCAAGGTTCGTTCGCGAGAAAGCCACAACGCTGCATCGCATTAAATATGATGCACTTCGTCTCCATTAATGGTACGGGCAGCATTTGACAAATGAAATATACTCAACTGGTACCGTCTGTCACATACAGCTCCTCTTTTGAATACCATGACATCTTGATAATGGCAACTGGTCAAATGAGATCAGGTTATCTATCGCCCCAGGTCAAATGTGGGATTTCCTTTGGGAACTCGACTCTGCTTTTATCCCTGAGCATGACTGTCCGCGTTTATTCTCGTGATATGAACATCCGCTATCCAGCTTTGTCCGCACCTTCAAAACCCTCGCTCCCAAGTAGTCTCACTTGACAAGAACTTTAATTTCAGGCAGACAAGGGCCATTATTCCAGCTTCCTGAAGACGCCATGCTCCCCATGTACCAAACCCTGAAGAGGTGCACTTATGGCCAAATGGTGTAATGACAGGTAGTCGTGGGCTTAGTGACACAAGTGATGGACTAGAAACTATTGCCCCTCAGGTTCAACTAATCCTGGTTTACCACGTACTTCTTAGATGTGACAGAGGAGCCGCGAGCATCGTTGAAATGCAACTCTTAAGTGGTGGCGCCTTGCTCCCATCTTGAGAGTGTTTGACTGGAAGATCTAAAGGTCCTTGGTTTGATCCTGGGTTTGCAGCACCAGCAATCCTTCCAGAGAAATGTGCGTGGATTTCTTGGGGTAATGCGCGCTTTCGCCAGGCCGTGGCTACAGCGATCGCCTGCTTCACCCATGAAACTGTGTGGGTTCTTTTTTTTAAATGGTATATTGTAATGTTTCAGAGCCACTCCTGAGAGGGTCTAGGTAGAGGGAGCAGAGCCATCAATCACCCCTGTGAGGGCCACCATAAGTTTTGAATTTTGATGTGAGCAGCCAAGGGTAGCCAGTGGAGTTCAAACAAACAGAGGTGTGACATGGGCCCTTGGCTGGTTAAAGACCGGACGCGGCAGCGGCTTGCTGATCATCTGTACGGTCTCACCGCACAGTGCTGGAAGACCTGACTGCAGTACTCAAGATGAGAGATAACCAGGTCTGGGAGTAAGGCCGCTACACCACTTAAGAGGTGCATTAACGATGCAGTAACGTGCTCCTCTGTCACCATGTAAGAGCACCCCAGTCGGTGATTCGAACCTCTTCCGTTGTCGCACGCCAGAACAGCAGCAGCGTGCAGGTCCTCGTCACTATAGATGGCCCGTCGACTCTGCTCAGCATGCCAACACAGGATGGTACTGACAGTTCCACCAACATAAATGTTGCCTAGAGACACTCATGTGTCTTTGCACAAGTTACATGACCACCCTTAGTTTCCACGGAATGCTCTCTGTCAGTGGAGTTCGTGGCACTAGAATGAGCCCCTTCTCCAGAGAGACTGTGACCTGACTGCGAAGCCTTTAGACCGCCGGACATGGTGCGCTAACCCCAACCCAACAGCTCAGCGTCCCTTATCTCCCTGTACCATTCCAAACATGGTATATTGAAGAATGACAAAAGTCTCGAGAAACACATTGAGAAGACTCACCACCTGATGCAGGGTGTCGCCAGGCCCGTGGCGCAATGATAGCGTATTGGACTCTAGCTGTCAATCGAGAGTGCCATCTGGCATGGGGTCTGAGTCCCATCAGAACGCAGGTTTTGCAGGACGAGACCAGCATCACGCTATCAAGATGTGCGCCGTGCCACCAAGAGGCGGGCAAACCGCCTTGCTGCAACGGAAAGAGTCAGGCAAAACTGCAAGAGCCACCTTGAAGTGGTGTCAGAGAATCAGCGTCGAAACCCCTGACTGAACCAGGCCCAGGAATCAGCGCATCAGTCTCGCAATCTGAAGGTCGCAGTTGGATCCTCCCACAGGCATGTAGACTTGGAGAATTTTCAGACCAACACGCCTCATCGGCGCGCGTTTCTGCGTCCATTTCAGAGCACCTTCAGTGAAGGGTTCTGCGTCAAGATGGGGAGCAGCGCTACCACACCACCTAAGAGGTATTTCACTGCTAACGCTCTTTGCAGCAAGGTTGCCCAGAAAGCCGCGAACGGGCGCATCGCACAGTCACGTATGCACTTCTGTCTCCATTAACGGGTAATGGGGCTGTTACGACAAATGGAAATATACTAACTGGTACCGCCTGTCACATACAGCTCCTTTTGAATACCTGGGCGACATCTTGATAATGGCACCGTGTCAAAATATATCTGTGGGTTATCTATCGCCCCAGGTCAAATGTGGGATTTCCCTAGAACCTCGACACTTGCTTTCATCCCTGAGCATGACTGTCCCATGCTTATTCTCGGTGATATGAACATCCGCTATCCAGCTTTGTCCACACCTTCTCAAACCCTGCCTCAAGCAGTCTCACTCTGACAAAGAACTTTAATTTCAGGCAGACAAGGGCCATTATTCCAGTTTCGTTAAGATCAGCCTTCCCAGCGCCCTCATGTACCAAAACCCTGAATAGTGCGGCACCGGCGGGCCCGAATGGTAATGACAGGCAGTCGTGGCCGAGTGGTTAAGGCGTGGCGGACTGTAGGAAACCCATTAGTCTCCCCGCTGCAGGTTCGAATCCCGTCGACCACGTACCTTTGTATTGGTGACAGAGGAGCCGCTGCTGCATCGCTGAAACCCCATGGTGTAGCGGCCTTGCCCCCATCTTGAGAGTGTTTGACTGAAGATCTAAAGGTCCTTGGTTTGATCCCTGCTCTCAGTGCAGCAATTCAGCAATCCTCTTCCAGAGAAATGGTGGATTTCAGGCACGCGCCGCCTCAGGTCAGCCACAGCGATCGGGCCTGCTTCACCCATGAAACTGTGGGTCTTTTAAATGGTATATTGTAATGTTTCAGTCACCCCTGAGAGTATTCAGGTAGAGATGGAGCAGAGCCATCAATCAAATTCTGTGAAAGCCACCATAAGTGCCTTGAATGATGAGCAGCTACAGCCAGTGGAGTCTAACAAACAGAGGTGTGGGAGCATGTGGGCCCTTGGCTGGTTGGGACCGGACGGCAGCTGCATGCGCAATCATCTGTATGTCTCACCGCACAGGCTGGAAGACCCGACGCAGCACTCAAGATGAGAGATAACCAGGTCTGGAGCAAGCAATGCCACACCACTTAAGAGGTGCATTTCAACGATGCAGCAACGGCTCCTCTGTCACCATGTAAGAGCACACGTAGTCGGCAGGATTCGAACCTCTTCCAAGTTGTCGTTGGCGCTCAGAACAGCAGCAGCGGCAGGTCCTTTGTCACTATAGATGGCCCGTCGGACTTGTTCGTAAGCAGTGCCAACATTATGATGGCACTGACAGTTCCACCAACATAAATGCTTGCCTTAGAGACACCTGCGAAGCCTTTTGCACAAGTTACATGACTAATTCCTTAGCTCTACGGAATGCTCTCTGTCAGTGGAGTTCGGTGGCACTAGAATGAGCCCCCTTTCTCCAGAGAGACTGTGACCTGACCGCAGCGCCTTAGACTGCTCGGACATGGGGTGCGCCAACCCCAACCCGAACAGCCCCCAGCGCCCCTATCTCCCACCATTCCAAACATGGCATATTGGAAGAACGGATGCAAGTCTCGGAGAAACACATTGAGTAAAGACACCCACCAAATTGATGCAGGTGTAATGCCAGGGTTCTGTGTGGCGCAATGGATAGCGCACACCTCCTAGCGTCAATCGAGAGGCCATTCAAAGGTTGTGGGTCTGAGTCCTATCAGGAACAAGGCGCTTTTGCAGGACGCAGACCAGCATCATGCTATCAAGATGTGCTGCCGTGCTTACCAAGAGGCGGCAAACCGTTTGCTGCACGGAAAGAGTCAGGCAAAACTGGGCAAGAGCCACCTTCTTGGAAGCAGGTTGCAGAACTGCTGCCGAAACCCTGATTGAACCAGGGCTCAGTGAATCAAAGCGCATCAGTCCTTACAATCTGAAGGTCGGGAGTTGGATCCTTCCACAGGGCATGTAGATTTTGGAGAATTCTCAAATTCAACACGCCTCAATGAATGCGTGTTTCTATGCCCATTTAGAGCACTCTTCTGGTAGTTCATGTCAAGATGGGAGCAAGCGCCACTACACCACTTAAGAGGTATTTCACTGCTAACGCCTTTGCAGCAAGGTTGTCAAGAGAAAGCTTAACGGCGCTGCATCAGCAATAAACGCTGGCATGAGACTTCGTCCCCATTAACGCGGTATCGGGCTGTTAATATCGGACAAATGGAAATATACTCAACTGGTACCGTTTGTCACATACAGCCTCGAATACCATGACATCTGATAATGGCACCGTCAAAATATATCTGTGGGTTATCTATCGCCCTGCAGGCTCAAATGTGGGATTTCCTTGTGGAACCCGGACACTCTGCTTTCTTTATCCCTGAGCACACCGTCCCATGCTTATTTTCGGTGATATGAACATCCGCTTATCCAGCTTTTGTCCGCACCTCTCAAAACCCTCGTCTCAAGCAGCTCACCTCTGACAAGAACTTTAATTTCAGGCAGACAAGGGTCATTATTCCAGCTTCCCGTTACACAAGACCGCCTTTCCCAGCGCCCCCACGTACCAAAACCCTGAAGAAAAAATTTGGCGTGGCCCAATGGTAATGACAGGTGTCGGGCCGAAAGGGTTGGGTTGCGGCGGACTAGAAACCATTGGGCTCCTGCAGGTCTGAATCCCGTCGACCACGTAATTTTGCATGGTGACAGAGGAGCCGCTGCTGCATCGCGAAATGCACTTATGGTGTAGCGGCCTGCTCCCATCTTGAGAGTGTTTGACTGAAGATCTAAAGGTCCTTGGTTTGATCCTGGGTTTCAGCAGCAATTCAGCAATCCTTCCAGAGAAATGTAAGTGGATTTCAAAGTAATGCGCGCCGCCTGTGGCCGGTGGCCACAGCGATCGGCCTGCTTCACCCATGAAACTGTGTGGGTTCTTTTTTTTTTTAAATGGTATATTGTAATGTTTCAGTCACTCCTGAGAGTATTCAGGTAGATGGGAGCAGAGCCATCAATCACCCCAGAGGGCCACCATAGTGCCTTGACTTGATGTGGCAGCCAAGGGTGGCTGGTGGAGTTCAACAAATGAGGTGTGACATGGGCCCTTTTAATAGAAAGAAGACCGACCGGTAGCTGCATGTGTTGATCATCTCAGGGAAGCGGTTCCAATAAGACAGGCTGGAAGACCTGATTGGTGGTACTCAAGATGAGATAACCAGGGTCTGGGAGTAAGGTCACCACTTAAGAGGTGCACAACGATGCAGCAACGGGGTTCTCTGTCACCATGTAAGAGCACACGAAGCCGGCAGATCTGAACCTCCTTCTCTGGTTGCTGGTTTCAGAACAGCAGCAGCGGTAGGTCCTTTGTCGGCTATAGATGGTCTGCCGATTGCCTGCATAAAGCAACATTATGCTGGCACTGACAGTTCCACCAACATAAATGCTTGCCTTAGAGACACCTATGGCTTTTGCAATGTTACATGACCAATTCCTAGCTCTACGGAATGCTTTCTGTCAGTGGAGTTCGGCACCAGAATGAGCCCCCTTTCAGAGAGACTGTGACCTGACCAGCGCCAGGACTGCTCGGACATGGGCGCCAAACCCCAACCCGAACAGCCTCTAAAGTGCCCCATTCTACCATTCCAAACATGGCATATTGAAGAACGGATGCAAGTCTCGGAGAAACACATTGAGAAGACACTCACCACAATTGATGCAGGTGTGTCGCCAGGTTCTGTGGCGCAATGGAGCAGCGCATTGAATTTCAGCTGTCAACCTGAGAGGCCATTCAAAGCGTTGGGGGTTCGAGTCCCATCAGAACGCGCGCTTTGCAGGACGACCAGCATCATGCTATTTGACAGCTGCCGCAAAGCCGGCTCAAGAGGCGGCAAACCGCTGCTGCACGGAAAGAGTCAGGCAAAAACTGGCAAGAGCCACCTTCTTGGAAGCAGGTTGGGCAGAACTGTTGTCAAACCCCACTGAAACCAGGGCCTGTGTGAACCAAACGCATCAGTCTCATATAATCTGAAGGTCGGAGTTGGATCCTTCCACAGGGCATGTAGATTTTGAGAATTTCAATTCACTTCCATCGGCGCGTATTTTGGCGTCCATTTCAGAGCACTCCTTCTGCAGTTCATGTCAAGAGCTGGGAGCGTCACCACACCACTTAAGAGGTGCATTTCACCGTTAACGCCAGCAAGGTTGCTCGCAGAAAGCCGCAACGGCGTTAATTCCAACAGTCACGTACACTTCACCCCATTAACGTGGTACGGGCTATCGGACAAATGGAAATATAATTAACTGGTACCGCTTTCTGTCACATACAGCTCCTTGAATACCACATGACATCTTGATACGGCACCGTCAAATATACATTCAGTAGTTATCTATCGCCCTGCAGGTCAAATGGATTTTGTGAACCCCGACACCTGCTTTCTTTTTTATCCCTGGAGCATGACTGTCCCATGCTTATTCTCGTGATATGAACATCCGCTATCCAGCTTTTGTCCCCAGACCTTCAAACCCCTCGCCTCAAGCAGTCTCACTTGACAAGAACCACTTTCAGGTTATTGGCGCTATTATTCCAGCTCTGCTACAAGACGCCTTCCCAGCGCTCCCCCATGTACCAAAACCTGAAGAAAGTGTGTAATTGGCATTCAATGGTAATGACAGGTAGTCGGGTCGAGTGGTTATACATGGACTAGAAATCCATTGGGGGTCTCCCCGCAGGTCTGAATCGCCGACTACGTACTCTTGCATAGGACAGAGGACGCATGCACCTGAAATGCACCTCTAAGTGGTGTAGCTGCCTTGCTCCCATCTTGAGAGTGTTTGACTGAAGATCTAAAGGTCCTTGTTTGGATCCCTGCTTTCAGCAGCAATTCAGCAATCCTTCCAGAGAAATGTAAGTGGATTTTCAGCACGCGCGCCGCCGGTGGTCAAAAATACAGCGATCGCCCGTTTCACCCATGAAATGTGTGGTTCTTTTTAAATGGTATATTGAATGTTTCAGTCAATTCTGAGAGTATTCAGATGTGGGAGCAGAGCCATCAATCAACCCTGTAGGCCACCATAAGTGCCTTGAATTTTGATGTGAGAGCCAAGGGTAGCTAGGAGTTCCAAATAAACAGAGGTGTGATATGGCCCCGGCTGGTTAAAGACCGGACCGGCAGCTGCATGCTGGATCATTCAGAAGTGTCTCACCGCACAGGCTGGAAGACCCTGACGGTGCACCTGGCATGAGAGACAACCAGGTCTGGAGCAGCGTCATACACCACTTAAGAGGTGCATTTGAACGATGCAGCAACGGCCCTCTGTCACCATGTAAGAGCGCACGAGTCGGGTAGATCGAACCTCTTCAAGTTGTCATGGCGCCAGAACAGCAGCAGCGGCAGGTCCTTTTTGTCACTATAGATGGCCCGCTGGATTTAAATTGGTAAGTGGTGCTAACATTATGATGGTAGTACCTGACAGTTCCACCAACATAAACAAGCTAGTTTTAGAGACACCTGCAAGCCTTGCACAAGTTACATGACTAATTCCTCAGTTTCACTTGAATGCCTCTCTGTCAGTGGGAGTTCGTGGGCACTAGAATGAGCTCTTCTCCAGAGAGATCAGACCTGACGGCAGCGCTTTAGATTGCTCGGGGACATGGTGCGCCAAACCCAACCCGAACAGCCCCCAGCGTCCCTCATTCCTACCATTCCAAACATGGCATATTGAAGAACGGATGCAAGTCTCGGAGAAACACATTGAGAAGACACCCACCAATTGATGCAGGTGTCGCCATGTTCTGTGGCTAATGGATGTTACGGGACCCCCCAGCTGTCAATCTGGAGAGGCCATTCAAAGGTTGTGGGTCTTGAGTCCCACTGAATTCAGTGCTGTAGATGTAGACCAAAAGCAGCATGCTATCAAGATGCTGCTGCAAAGCCACTAAGAGGCGTGGGCAAACTGCCTTGCTGCACGGCATTTTTCAAGTATTTTCAAAGAGGTAAAACCAAGGTGAGAATCACACAAACCAGGATTGAACCAGGAATTTTTAGATCTTCAGTCTAACGCTCTCCCAACTGGTTTATTTGCCGGGCTCAGGTGAATCAAAGATCAGTTCCGGCAATCTGATGGTCGGGAGTTGGATCCTCCTGGCTGCGGCATGTAGATTTGGAGAATTTCAGACCAACACGCCTCAATTCGATGCGTTTCCTGCGTCCATTTCCCCAGAGCACTCTTCTGGTAGTTCATGCCGCATGGGAGCAAGGCCACTACACCACTTAAGAGGTGCATTTCACTGCTAACGTCTTTGCAGCAAGGTTGCCCGCAGAAAAGCCGCAACGGCGTTGCATCGCAATAGTCACGTGGCGCACTTCTGTCTCCATTAACGTGGTACGGGGCTGTTAATATCGGACAAATGGAAATATACTCAACTGGTACCGTCTGTCACATACAGCTCCTTTGAATACCATGACATCTTGATAATGGCACCGGTCAAAATATATCTGTGGGTTATCTATCGTCCTGCAGGTCAAATGTGGGATTTCCTTGTGGAACTCGACACTCTGCTTTCTTTTATCCCTGAGCATGACTGTCCCATGCTTATTCTCGGTTATATGAACATCCACTTAGACAATCCAGGCTCTGCAGACTTCCTATCTCTGATGGGCTACTTTATTCAGTTCAAGGTTTCTCTCTGTCAGTAACCATCTGCTCCTACTCCCACTGTTTCTTTCCCTCGCAATCTCCGGAATCTATCTCATACTCACTTTTCCTCCTTGGTGGGGTCTGCTCTACCACCGTCTAGAAGTTTCTCTTCTCTTGAGGTTGAGGATGCCACAGAGTCACTCTGTTCTACGCTGAGCTTGTGCTTGGATCCTGCTGGACCCTATCCCAACAACACCTTCTTCAGGCCATAACCTCCACCATTGTGGCATAAATTTTGAGAATGCACTTAACAATTTATACTTAATTTCTCTTCTGCACTTTATTACAGCACTTTCAACTTAAAATAGTGCAGTTTCTATGTTATCAATATGCACTCTTTGTTAGTTTCTTTCATGAGCCCCCTGTCTCCTACCGTTCCAAAGCTATGCAACATTGAAGAATGGACGGAAGTCTACGAGCAACTCGGAAACGTCACGTCCGAGTTGACATTGGCGCTCAGAATGGCAGCAGCGTGATATGCTGACTGTATATTGCTGCCATATCTTAAAATATATATGCTGGTTAGAAAAAGTAAGTCCAAACTTCATGATATGTGGAAAAATAAAAGAGCTACAGAAGAAGACATCTGGTAACGATTTACTCTCCATTTTTCGCATTGCGTTTTCATTTTGAAGGTCACCAACATGCAAATAGCCTGCATGCCACAGGGATTATCACCTATGAATATGCATGTGGATAGGATTCGGCGCTCTCACTTTCGCGGCCCGGGTTCGAAAGTGTCAGCATGTAATGAGTAGCCGTATATCCGCAAGACAGTGTCATTAATCTTTAGTAATGCATGACCTCTGGCCTTTACGCGTGTTTTCCTGCTTGAATGTTTTCCGATGCAGGCATCACAACGTCTCCCCATCATAATTAAACGTTATTCAATGAAGAGTTCTTGTGGTGGTCACTGCTGCCACCTAGTGATGGTTGTGCAGCAGTATACCCACAAAGATTCTTATTCTACCTTATACCTTTATTTTCTTTATGTTGTCGTGGCCGAGTGGTTAAGGCGATGGACTAGAAATCCATTGGGGTCTCCCCGCGCAGGTTCGAATCCTGCCGACAACGTAAATTTTAATAATAACAATTTTATAATAACATCGTAATGGGAAAACGCCAAACGCCAGTGGGACTCTTAGCACACCCATTTGTCCAATGTCCTGTGGAGTCAAAGTTGGTCCAGTCAAAGAGACGTGAAACTTATGCAGTCAGTCCACTAGGTGTCAGAATTTACCTGCATGATAAGCAGGTCATGTGGCAAGTGGCAACAAAACTTGCCTTGCGCTTATCCATGCGAAATGATGGCAGATGATCTGGATGACCTGCTCGACGAAGTGGAAGCAAAGTTTTGCCGAGACGTTTCATTGCCAGATCAATGCAATTTAGAAGACCAAGCATGCGAGGAACTACAGGACAGAAGAAAGAGAGTTCGGTAACTTGGGTCATTTACAGTCACGTTACCGTTAAATACTACTCCCCGACTCCTCTCAAGAACACATTCAGCTTGGGAAATTGCCATTGTCAACACTTACGCGTTGACAAGGAAGCCGCGCAGTTGCTATGGACAGGGCAACTTTAACCTAATATACCTGGTCTTCTGCACGAGTAACTGTGTACAAGACAGAACGGGACATAGGTTAACATGAAAATTAAATGTTATCGAATGTCTCTGAATACACTTCAGCAAACTGTAGAGCTTACGTTACTATTCATCAGAACATGTCAAGCTAAGCTAAGCTAGTTTAGAGCTAAACTACCTAGCACTGTCCAGAAATGGCTAATTGCAACTGACAACCTGGGTAGTTGAAAGGCAGCTAGCACGGTCATTTGCATAATGGCAGAATTAGTCATTTGGTTTCAGAGTTTGTTTGGGTCTGTATGGTTTCTTGTTCCCAAAAACGAAATTGCCAAATCTGGCTAGCGTTATATTCACGTTAGCTGGTCTTCATTCTAAATGCGCACACCAACGTAAATACCAGTACCACTTTGACCAGTGCGCCTCATTCGAGTATATTTACTTCTATCTAACGTCACTTACAATTACTTTGAAGCAAAACCAAGAGGGACGAAACCAGAAGAATTGAGAATGATGACATCGATATGCTACTTGAGGAGCTTCTTGACACTGAAGACGATGTCAAAATAAGACCCTCTAATTCAAAAGTAATGTATCTTGACTTCTTATTATAAACGTTGCTTACTGTCCTGAATGAAATTATGTCCCCAAAATCAAATGTCGCTTGGAATCTGAAGGATTTAAATTTGAATCGCTTTTGCGGTGTCTGACGCACCCTTCTTCCACAGGTTGCTAAAGCGGTCAGAAGTGGACCCAAGGACCTAGTGACACAGCTTACTAAAAGAAAGTATGCCAGTTATTGTCACGTAGTGATATCACATGAATGCATATTCCATCCATGATGTCTTATCACGTTTTATGTGTGTAACAGATGCTGTCCAGTGTTTGTGGGTGACAGTACTGTACCATCAGGTGTTGGAACAAGCAACTCACAAAGGTAGTAGGCCTACTCAGAGGTAGTTCTCTATCAGATCAACACACTTTTAGGCCACACTTTGGTGTGACTCCCCTTTATTTAAACCTCACACACATATCTCCTTAAACTTTCTCCCTTAGGGTGTGTGACCAGCTCAGGTGTATCTCATGTGATTTTCATATCGTTTCATTTGATGATCACGAGTGGGACTCCACATGTGATTACCTCTTCTTTAGGTAAGATTGGTACTGTTCCCCCTACACAACCATGACAATATAATTTGTCTATTGTTCATAGAATTTATCTTGCCACAAGTAGTGTTGATTTGAATTGTGTCAAGTGAGTCACATACTCTGGGTGCAGTACTGAACCAGCGTTTAGAAATAAAGCCGACTTTGCTGTCATACACCATTCAAGGGAGATGTCTCACCTCAACGATATATACATTGTTTAAAATTCTTGGATGTTGCAGCAGCATGCCGACACACGCAAACCCACATGGGTAAGCACTGCAGACTTAAAATCTACATTTTAAACAAGCCTTACCTTAGTATCTTATGTACACATCTTAAATTGTGATTCTGTTGAATGACTAAGTGGTCTAATTGTACAAGTTGTGAGGCTTTCAATGCACAACATCTTTTCCAGTCATTAAAAGTAAAGTTAGGTATGTGAAGTGATAACTGTATGTTCACTAGCAGTGACATATGTTTTTGAAAGTTTATGCTTCTTCCCCCTTCATGAAGTGTAAAATCTGTAAAATACAACTTTAAAGTTAAAAACTCCTTTTCATTTCATGTGTAGAGACATAAAGCAAGAACTTTTTTTTTCAAAACCATTTTAATTATAGACAGATTTTTTACAACTGTCTTTATGGGCATTCTAAAACAGAATTTGCTTAGCACAATGTCACTAGAGGGAGTCTGGCCAAGTTGGTCAATAATATCCGTAAGGAATAAGGCATTATAATAGTATGTTTAAGACTGGCATATTTGAAAAGAAGAATTTGCTGGGATATGCATTTTAAACTCAATAATTATGAGCGTCTTTGGCATCAAACAGACAGTTATTTGGGGAACTAACGCCCACTACCAGCAAATTAATTTGGTTGAGGAGAGAAGTGGGCATGGTGAGTAAGATAACAAACTTTAACGCTGGTAAATACATACGGGCAAGTGCATTAATGTAAACATGGTGGCAACTAACACAGGATTGTGTTAGCTAGCAGAAGGATAACAAACAAGGACAAGAAAGCAACTGAATACCATTGTATCACCTGCTACCTAATTCAAACAGTCTGAACTAGAGCCGTCTAAAAATAAAACCTAATGTAGCCTATACAGAGAGTATGCTAGGTGTGTTATTAATAGCTAATTGACTATATGATGTGCAGCAGCAAGTCCCCCCAGCACAAACCACCACACCAGACTGTCAGTTTGTAGTTTTTCCTCTGACCTACAGCTCATTTGTGTTGTGTGAAGGAGCAGTGTTTTAACTCAGTTACTCAGGTAGCAAATTTCATTGCTAACCATAGCCAGCTAAGTTATCTTTGCATCACATACATGGTAGCACAAACACAGATGTGGTTTGGTAGGTGACTTGATTACATGGTGTATTTCTGGCAGTTACTCTGTCAGCTGCAGACCTGTACTCTGTTCTTGTAGACCGGTAGTGCATCCCTCATTATGATGGAAATGTTAGTTAATATATTTGAGGAAGTAACTTGATGATCATGTTGTCAGAGACTACTTGAATAGCAGGTTACTGTATGATTTTATTTGGTAGGGAAGGTAGACAGTGTTAGTGATGTTTTATGCATTTTAAATATGACAGGATGAGATTGTAGATGAGACACATGTGCCTGATGCTCCATGCTCCTGCAAGGGACAGCTAGTGAGAGATGGAGACGACTCCCTCTTATGACGCATGCCAAATGCCACGTATAGAACAAGAGGATTGCTTAAAAACTGCTTTAAATCTTAAAATTAAATCATCTTTCTAAAGAAATTCTGGCGTTAGGTCTCATATATCATATGAAATTCCTAAATGTTTCTATATTCATTACTCAGCAACATAATGTGGAAATTCACTTACAAATTTCAACTTCCAAGTTACCCTTTAATGTCCCAGACTTGGCAGAGTCAAGAGATCTATTCTATTTCTGGTGCCTTATCTTGCCCTCTTTATAATGTGCAATAGCATTTTCCACCTGTGTGCACCTCTTCTTTCGCTCTGTTTACCCTCTCTTGTCTAGCCTCATACACAATGAACAATGAATCACTCACACAGTGTTGTGGGTTTGGATTGTAATTGCAAGCCTACTCCAACTGCTTGCACCCGTGCACAAAGATGCAGAGCATACTATATGTGTCATCAGTGAGGCACCATGAAAAAATAAAAAGGTGCATCAAAGTGTTGTTTAGTTAGTGAGTTCATTGCCTTATACCAGCATGAAACTATACCGCTATGAAACTGATATGGTTCTGCAGTTCTTAAGTTGTGTTTTCTTTCTTCTTTCTAGTTCTTCTAGGTCTGTCCCGTTTATATGCTCTTGCTTTGGTATTTTGTGTGGCACATTCTACTATGAAAGGATTTTAATTACTTTATTATTATCTCCAGGAATAATATGCCAGACTGCCACCGACTGCGGGCCAAGCTAAAGAGGCGCGAGGGAGCAAGAGCATATGCGTGCCAGTGCAGCTGGCATTCAGCCCTGGCACTCACAAACCTCCGGGACCATCCCCAACTCAAGTGGGTTTGTGGCAAGCACAACACGTGACAGTGAGCCCCCAAAACATAGCTATCTTCTTTAGACATCAAGTGTAGCATTGTTTCATCATAGGTCTTTCTGTGTGTGTCTTTTTTGTCTTTGTTGTTTTTTTCCCTCCTCTCTGAATTTTCATTTCATTTTTTTCCCCTGTTGTATTTAAACTATACAGCAAAGAGTTGTAGTGATTGGGCACAGTCTGCTTTTTACCTTAGCAAAGTGCTTTGTGTTTGCTTCTTACCTAACTGTTACCATACATCTCTGACTTTTTTTTCTCTAAAAGACCAGATTTAGTCTGTAAATAGAGTATACATTATTAACACTGGCTTTGAAGGCCATTCACTACTAGGACAAATGGAAACTGTAAGCCCCATTCACAGAAAAAGGTGTGTTAAAAGGGATTACTTTATTGTATTGTCCCTTGTAATAACAAGAATTTTGTACATCATAAGACTTGAAGAGAAGTGACGCTGTACATAGATTTGTGTTTTAGATATGTAGTTTATAACATTCACAGTATTGTCACAAGTTGATGATACCATGTGAAGGAGTGTGCACTGTTATTGCATTTAACTTGATTTGATCATTCCTCACAATGCAGCAGACGAGAGAATGCTTAATTAAGATGTTCTCAGTAATTTTGGATTATGGATTAATGGACCATATACATCCAGACACATGTTTGTGTAATAAGTTTTATTTACAGAGGACTGTGTGAATGTGTGTTTGTTTGGAGAAGTGTTACATTTATGTGTTTTAATTAAAACCTTTAATGTAATCTGTGGAACAATGGTTTGAAAAAAAAGATACAGTGCAAAGAAAGTTTTTGTTTATATAATTTCTCTTCTTTCATTGCATTAATTTGATGTGACCATGTGTGCATGTGTGTGTATGCAGCCATGTGAGTGTGTGTGAGTTTGTGAGAAGTAGTCAGAAAAACTGATGCGTCTTTATGACCGAGACCAAATAAATAATCCTAGCAATGAAACCCTAATTGTGCTTGTTATATAATCCACAAAAGCCTGAGGCAAATGTCCATAGTAAGTTTGAGTGGCTACATCATATGGCCACTTCGTCATAGTCACTGTCTGAAGATGACTGATCTGATGGGTCTTCTTGTGTTGGAGGGGAGCCGTCTTCCTTGTGTATTCGTGGTACATTCTCATAGGAAACAGTAGAAGATGTGCTACTCGAGTCATCTAGACAGAGAAAATAAAACCCATTCCAATCCAATTTTATAATGTATTTGAAACAGTTTTAACATTTTTTGCCTTAAGGCTGCAGTATGTAGGGTAAAGAAGTAAAGTAGAAATGTGATGTCGACAGGACATACAGACCTCGATTGCAGTCGCTTTCGGGGAGATGGCCCTGGTAGTGATTCAATCTACAAGAGTTTTCTTTTGTAGATAAACGCGTCAACATGAATTGTTCCAAGTTAGGATGGCAGGCCTCATCTTGCGAGAAAATACCAAAAAAATCAACTTTACAGATATCATTAGGTGTAATACTGAGGAAAGTGCTTTTGCTTGTTTGCTTGTTTTCCTAAAGGATGACACACAGCGCTTCTTATAGCTGTTACCTGGATATGGAAGAGTCTCTGTGTTAAAGGCTACGTTTTGATAGTCCTCTCCAGAGGATGTGCTGCTTGATTCCACAGAACCATCTGTGTAGCAGTGAAGAAAAGCATTAATGTTGAAGGCTTTTCAAAATGTAAGTACTGATCTCATCAATCAGCCCCTTACCCACCAACTCAACCACTGAAATTAACTGAAGTGAATTGTTTACTTTTAACAATACAAGCATTTTATATTAGCATGGTCAATTAAGGCAAACATGTCTTAAATTACTAGACATTGCTATTTAAATTTAGTCAAGCCAGTTACACATATTGAGCAATATTTATCAGGTCAAGACAGGACGCTGATGTGTTCACAAAACCTGTTGAAAGCTGTCCTCATTCATATACTCACTGCTTGCTGCCCTCTGCATATTGTCTGGGTTATGGACAAATTGGTGATTCTGTGAGTCATTCGCCTTCCAAAGACTCTCTGTTTTTAAGAGAAATAAGTCTAACAATTAGTCGTCAGTCAGAGATGTCAAATGAGAAACTCATATGTTGTGTCATCAAAATAGCCAAGGGCCAATACAAAGGAAGATTTTTTCCCCCCATGTGTTTGAAATGAAGAGGTGACCCCCAAGGTAGACTTAAAAAACCCACCTGACTTCAAAAGGTTGTGTACTTCTGTGCCAGTGTTTTCGTAGTCATCTTCACTTTCAGAGTCTGAAATATTGGAAGGAAAATTCATTGTGTTTGTCCGTGTGAGTCACTGTGTTTGAGAACGTGTGGTATTTATTCTATAGAATCTCTTGATGTGAGGTAGAATATCTGTCTTTTCAGATGGGAAATTGGGATGAATGAAAGGCTTACCTCCTCCTGGTCTATTATTTCCATTGATTGGACCCTCTGATTCTGGGCCAAGGCTGTGTAGATCCTCAGGACCTTGGAGGGAATATAAATACCTCAGGAAAACTGCACAGATCAAAATCCATGCTAAATCTCCTTGCTTTGTCTGTCCTTAACTGAATAGAGACCTACCCTGAGAGTCTGGCATTGCAGCAATGGGCCGTGTGTAGTAATTCATTTCCTCAGAGTTACAGGAGCTGGTGGAACTGTCATCCAATGGTGGTGGTTGGTGACCAAATGGATGTTTTGGAGCTGAGGGGCATATGAAAGTGTGAAAAGAGATAAGTGGGATGCAGAGCCCAAAGTCTAAATGTCAGTGTCAAAAATTTGACAATAATTCTTGCTTCATGCTCAACAAACCACTAGTTTTGCTCACAGTATTTCCCCCTGGTCATGTACAGCGAACTAAAACATTTATGCCTGCTTGTAAAGCCTTGTCTTTCTCCTTGTTGTGGGGGATGTAAAGACAGACCTTCCCGTGGAACATCTTCTGTTGTGACTCTAAGCAGATTGACATCAGAATCCTCCTGCTCACTCCGTTCCCTTATAATGGCTGACGTTGAACCATCGTAAGTCTGATGGATCACACGTGCTATTAGGTGTAAAAAAATATACATTCCTCTCAGTACTTTATTACCCACTGTTATATCTAACATCTAAACAGTCTCCTCAACTACTTACAACTTACTTTTTTATTAGAACTATTCACAGAAACAGTATGCAGTTGTAATTTGATCAATTTTGACATTTTTTTTAAACTGTTTCAACTGCTGGATGTTTCACAAACAAGAGACCATAAACGACGATCTCACCGCCAATCCTCTTTTGCCGCCCACAGAGTATGACATTAGAGGCCAGCACCAAGATCAGAGCCACCGACAGTACGATGCAGCCTGCCACTGCAGCTTGCAGTCCGGGCGCGGTTGCCTCCAAGGAGGCCAATGTTGCTGCATCTATAGGACGGGAAAGGAAACGGCTTGCATTTGCAACATGCTGCAGATAGTGGTGGCGGTACATTTCCCAGGCTGTGTTCTGGGCTGCATGGGCTGGCCCTTGAAGACCTGAACTTTTCTTATACTAGTCATTGTCAGTGGTGTGAATGAGAGAGAGGAAAATAGTACTGAATTAATGCAATCATACCTCAGCATCTCTGAATATGTGGGCCAGTTTGCTACTGTATACTGTCCTGTGTTTAGTGAGTATGATAAGTATGATGAGGACTTTTAGTATGGTGAGTGATTATAACTTTGGTGAATGAATGTACAGCAGAGTATAGTGAGATGTACAGCATAGTATAGTAAGTAAGTGGGTTAAATCTTACCTGTGGTCCAGTTGGGTTGAGGCTGAGTGGTAGTCACTGGAAGAGTGGTGGTGAATTCAGTGTCCCCTTTGTGACAAAAAAAATGCACCAACATATTTATACATTGATTTCTTTTTAATGTGATCTGACATTTATATATGACTGCTTTTTCAATTTTCAAGCCAGCTAAATTAACATTTTCTGTTTATCTATTATGTTGTTATAAGCTGAAATCAATGCATTCTTTCCAGATACATCTGTGTAAGCAACTCTGTACTATCAAGTGGTTTTACACATAAGCACAGCCAAAATACCATTTGAAAAGCTATCACAAGGCTGGTTAAAATGTTTGGCCTTCGATCATAAGCCATTTAGAAGGGACCACCTATTAGCATACTTATTTAATGAGAATGTAGAAACCTTTTAATTCTGAATATCAACTGCCCCAGGCAACATTCTTGCAACAGACAGGCAGAAATGGCCTGCATTCAATATTTATGCAAATTTATTTCATAATAGCCACTAAGTAAGACATGAGAATGTAACAGGTTAGAGGTCAGTGAACTGAGGCCAGGGAAAAATATTGCTTTTCTTGATTACTTTGATACTGCAGTCAACCCCAGAATTCACATTTTCAAATTAGTTTACACACTGGCCTATAGCAGAAGCACTCTAGCCAAAATTATATATGTTGTTGACAAAAGACTGTAATAGTAACAAAACATTGTAAACATGCATCAAAAAAAGCTAAACTCTCCTTCACAAAACACAATTTGGGACAGGTCAGTGAGTACTTGCAATTGTCGACAACAAAATGCAAAATTTGCTTTCAAAATAAGTAAGTTATATTTTAAGTTGTCTGTGCCATAGTTATTGTATGTGTGAAAAGGAAAATTCAGTCTAGCTTCCTTACACATAATAATGGATACTTTCACTGTTAGGTAGCTCTTGGCCTCTTTGACCCACCCTTGCAAATGTAAAAAAACAAAAGCAGTACCTTATGCATGATGACTTATTGTAGGTTGAAAAATGATGGAGGAGATTAATACTAGATATACCAGAAAATCCTAAGTATGCACATGGCAAGAATATCGTATAACTATGAATAAATGTTCCATTTGTTCAAGCCATAAACAATGGCGTTTGTAAATGTCATTAAAGCTGCAGCAAAAACTGGTGTGAAAAATGTGTGAAACCAAGGAAAATACATAAACTCATTTGTTGCTGTGCTAAGAAAGTGGGGATGAAGATCAAGTGGATACAGTTTCATTAAGTGCATTTTAGTAATCAAGAAAAACTAAACAGTGTCTGTATGCTGTTTTCTGTTGGCCATTACATGCTGAACTGGTCACACTACAGGCCTCAAAATTCATTCATGGTACCATGGGACCTACCTGTGCACACCACCCCAGCATCCTCTTTGTGTCCGCAGTCATGTGTGTAGTTAGTACTCCACTTGCCACACTGCCACAGATTTGTCTCAGTCCCTGTGCAGTTCAGTTCGTCTAGAAGAATGTCCCCAGAGCCAGGTGAGAAGGGCCCCTGCTCTCCCGTGATCCTATAGGCCTTCCCACAGCCCAGCTGGGAACAAACCACTTGCCCAGCGGCTAAGTTCCAGCCATCGTCACACACCGTACCCCACTTTCCACCCCTGAACACCTCCACGCGGCCCTGGCAGGGTTTAGTGCCGTTGACCAATCGGATAGCTTTATTAGCTGAGGGACAAACGAAACATCCAGTTAGAGTGTGGCTATTTTAAAAAAATGTCCCTCCCACTCACACATACATCTGTCTTGATGTTTTAACTGTGTGCACAGTATGTTGTGGCACCATGTTTACTCACTACACTGTATCTCCGTCACGTTCAAACAGGTGCCATTGGTGGCCTCACTGCAGTTTAGATGCCCGGGTTGTCCATACACACAATTCATAACACAGGTGCTGTTGAGTGCTGCTGTAGTTGCATTTTGTCTGACATTATACACTTCCCCACAGCCCAGGTGTCTGCAGATGTGTCCAGCCACAGCGCTGCGATTAGTCAAGCTGAGGTCAGCTGAGACCCAACCATGGGTGTGAGTGTGAGTCATTAACACCCCAACGCAGGTGTCAGACAGATTGAACTGTCCAAAGTTACCTAGACATGGAAACATGTTTGTTAGGGTAACATTTGAAACAGAAAGTTACACAATGTTGAACTGTTCATAATAAAATGAAATGTAGATGAAATGGAAACTGTGCAGCATTGGTCTGATGTTCACACTTCAGATACACACAGATATGCAAGACAAAATAATTTTCCACTATTCTTGTGAGCTTGGTACTGATGTGGTAGGGGCTGTTCAGGCGTAAACGCAATGAGTGCCCATCTACGATGTTCCAATATTATTTTGTGTTTGTGCAAAAACACAAGAGTATGAAGCAAGAGCAGCACAGCAGAGAACAAGAGCCACATCCCGTGACTCACTTCCTGTGGAAATGTCAGCTTGTAGGGCTGCTGAAGGAGGACCCCGACGAAGGCATAAAAGAAAACTTTTTTTAGATACTCTGCCACCAATTTTTTTTTAATGTGGTGTGGTTGTGCTGAGGTAGTGTGTGTGTGTGTGTGGGGGGGGTTCTCAGATTTGTAGTAGAGCAAAACATCTGGTTTGTTGTAGTAACAGCACACATAAACTCTATACAGTAGGTTTTAGTTCCTCTGAGAACATTTGACATTTGGGATAGATTCTGGAGGATGGAGCAGGCCTCATGATTCCCACAGTTGCACAAGTAATTTAATTTAATTTCCATATTGATTTATTTTTGAGTTTGTACTGTATTAGTATGTATGCATGTTTCTGTGTCTTGCATAGGATGCACAATTAGACAACTATGAAAAGTAAAGATTTAAGAGTGTTTGTTAATGATATATACTTACAGAAAAAGGCTAAGACCAACATGTTATTGATCTCACCTAGTGCTAATTAATGATTCACATATAGATTAACATAGAGAGTGTGTGTGTGTGTGTGTGTGGCTAGCATGCAAGTAGCTTGGAGTGTTGTGGGTTCATATCCTGATTGTCACCATTGTGCCCTTGAGCAAGGCACTTAAGCCTAAATTGCTCTAGGGGAGACTGGCCTTGAACAATGGATAGTTGAAAAAATGTAAGTTGATTTGGATAAAAGCGTCTACTAAATACATAAATGTAAATGCCTCTGTAGGGTATTCCACAGACTGTTATGGAATGTGTGAGAGAGTTTGTATTCACTGTGGGTATTTTGGTCCATCTTGCATTTGTGATTTTGTGATATCCTCTTACACACAATGTCCTTGCAAAGATCGTTTACAACCCTCTCTGATCAAGAAACATCATGGAGTTGAGATTTTTCAGAATTCCTGCGGCAAATTATGCCACCTAACCTAAAATTACCTAAATTAGAACCTTTGCAAGGCTCTAGAAGAATCACAATCTTTCAAAATTTCCACTGATGTCAAAATCACAGCAACGCCAAACTAGAAAAAACTTGGAGAGCGCAGACCTCCGGCAAGGCAATATAGGGTCACTGACACAATACAAATTCCAGACGGTGTTCTAGATCACCACCAAAATTTTATCATCTGTTCCTTGTCTTAACACCCACGTTGTCTGAAATTTTCATGCAAATCCGTGCAGTACTTTTCCAGTTATTTTGTACACAAACAGACAGACAAACACAGGTAAATATAGGCCTACTTAACTTTGGCTAACAACACTCACAGCAACTCTATGCTATATATTTTGGTGGGATTAATTAAAAGATGGAAAAATGGTATCCTATGTCAACGACCACACAGTCCATGTTTGTGGCTCATGTTTGATGGGAAGGTTAAAATCAGACAAAATAAAAACATCCGTCAGCTTTACGAAAGCTATTGGCACAGACTTACTGCGATTTCCAAGTGGCGACTGTGTTTCAGTAGAGTTCCAGTGGACTGAGTTGCTTGTAACTGGAGAAAGTAAAGAAAAGATTGTATTAGTTGTTACTTACAACACATTGTGATACGTGTTTTTTATTCAAACTTTCTTTCTTTAAACTATTATTATTCTTTGTCGTCAATCCATTTAAACTCATAATAAAATCTATGCATCTTAAAGCGTTTGCCCTTGGTCAATGCATCGATGCTGGGCAAAATGTGTATTGGTTAAACCATTACTGAATATAAACAAGATCTTTCAATAACTTTTTTTAGATGGGTGAAACTGCAATCCTCCTTTACAAATATCTGACTTAACTTTGTTAAACTTAGTAGGATAACTAGGTAAGAGATAAAAAAAGACTCAAAAGACTGTTTAGCAGCTGGCAAAGGCAACAAGTTAAAAGGGAACTAACTGATACCTTTCATGGATACAATTGCTGATATTACGCTACGTGTTACGCTTTTGGAGCACAAGGCATATAATGATTCTATGTATTAAAAAATTTGACCTCACTGGAATAGATATGCCTTATTTAAAAACTTGCAATCTTTCAGTACATGACGTAATTGATATGGCTGTAAGATATACAGAGTATAATATGATGTGAGTGGGCAAATAGTACATAATTAGTACATAATTATATTAATATCTAAATATTAATTAAATTCAAATTCATTTTTTTATTGTGATCATGACTGTGAAATAAAAATGTTTAGTTTTATTTTGATTGAAAGATTGTTTTGGTCTGGGAGTTTCAATTCTGAGATTAAGGCCTGCCAAGGAAACTTCCTGTCCTCATAAATTTTACGTACATGAGAATTATCTGTACACTCTAAAACTAACACAATGTAGCAATTTCCTATGTACTGGATGCCTTGATTTGTCTAAACCCATCAAAGATGGTTATGCTCTGACCCCCAGTAAAGATACATGGTGCAAGTCCAGGCATTCCAGGAGCGTGTCATCAATGTCAATTGGATTTCAAGTCAGTGTGCCATCAAAATGATTTTGAAGTAGTTAATTTCAGGTAAAAGAACATCATGGGGTTTTAAACCATCACTCATTTACCACAAGCAGGAGTACAAGGTTATTACCATGAAATGCGAACAAACAGACAAAATAAAATATCAGGAACACTGCCATGGGCCTAAATATATACATTTTTGTGTATGACCATTTATCACTTTTATTTAGCTTTAAACAAGGTTTATCATCTGAAGCTACGTGATAAAGTCTACAACCGGATAAATCCACACTTGCGTCTTATTTGATGATAACTCAAATATCATTACACCACACTGAACTGTCTTGATTATGCAAGTACTTGATTACATGCCTGAGAAACACTAGCTTGGTATAAAGAAATAAACTGTAGATATTAAGGTCCATATATGCAGTATTGTATTGAACACTCTGACATGGTAAGAGTGTTGCTCTTCCTGTATACAGCTAAGTTTAGATTTATTAATGCCATACAGGCAGTTTGATGTTTTCATGCAGTGGTTTTAGCAAGTAAGGACAGTAACTCTACTCAGCTCAACTTTTCTCAACTTCTTACATTCAGCTGGTATTGGTAATGCCAAAGTTGATAAGACGTTGTAAACACTCATGTGAACTATGGAATGGATTTTAAGGTCCTGCACATTTAGCATATTAAATAGCTATTCAGCCATGTAGTAAACGAACTAAGATGTCAGACCCATGTTCACCCATGGAAATTGTAAAATAATGTTACCTTGTAAGGCACCCAAAACGTGTAGTAGAATGACGGCAGTCAGCAGTTCCATTTCTTTCAGTCACTCTCCGCCTCATAAAAAAACTCTTCTCTGATCTTCTTTACTTGTCAGTTTTGTGTAATGCACCTTATCTCTCATCGCAAGGGAAGCAAATGTGTGACCCTGCACACTCTCTCACTCACACGCACTGACACACAGCACTCTCTGCATCTGCACAGTGTGGTTTTCATTCTGGGGCTTTCATACTTTTTAGTATCAAACACACTACGTTATCATCTTCTGAAATGGTCAAGATCTCAAACTGAGTCCAAACACACGCAGCATGTTTTAAAGTAACAGCAGGTATTTTTTGAAAAATTACAGAAATTTACCACTTTTTGAGGTGTGTTGTAGGCAGTTTGTATTTGGTGTCATCTTCAAATGACTTTTGATGACACATGGTCATGGCAAATACACACAAAGGTTCTAACAAGGAACACTGGCAAGAGTTTTTGTGATCTGCTGTCATTATTGTATCCCCTGTGAAAATGTAAGAAAACTATACCCAAGGAGATTCACTTCCATTATGGGTTTATATGTTGTTGGTGTTTTAAGGGCTGACCTATCTATCTCATTTCACCCACTTCCATTAGAATACTGCACACCTGATTTTTTGCACATTCTTGTGCAAGGGTAGGCCATCCCAGTTAAAAGCAAGGGAAAGTGCTTTATAACACTTTAATAAATTGAAGTGAGGTGAGTTGCAGACTAAATCATTGAAGCAATTTTACTTCCATCAAAGGATGTTGTTGGTGTTTGCAAATTTTTGCTGAGCTTTTGCTAGTATCAAAACTCATTGCAGCTTTATGTACTACATGTGTGCATGATGTGGGAAAGTACCTAAACCTAGATCCTTAGGTGTGTGTGACTGTAAGTATTTGGGCTTTGTCACGTGTGTATGTGTGTGTGTATGTGTGTGTGTGTGTGTGTGTGTGTGTGTGTGTGTGTGTGTGTGTGTGTGTGAGTGTGCAAGATCAGATCATTCTTTCTCCATTTCACATCTCATAAATGTCCCGTATCATAAAATTGTCCATTTTCCAAACATTCTTTAACATTCACACATAACATAGCAGACAGTCCTGATGTTTGCTGCCCTATCCCAGTCAAATATCTGAGTCTGAAACCGTAATGATGACGGAATAAGCACCTCTGTCTTTTTCAATCTTTCAGGCAGTTATTCTCTCCATGTTTACAAAGAGGCAGTTCTAAGGCTTGGAGTTATTTTTTATTAGTATGTCATTAGAGGGCAGTGTAGTGCAGTCATTCTTGAGATAAGGAACAAAACATATCCTCCATATAAAAATTTAAGGAACTGAAAATTAAAAAGGGCACCAAACGTTTAGTCTTGAGGTTCTGTGTCTCATAACAGTAGTTTAATGTATTTCAAAATCTTTTGATGTTTATTTGTAAAAATACTGCCACTGTGCACTGAAAGCGCATTCAATTTATCCTGTCCTCATCAAGAGGTTTCAATGAAAAACAGTGAAAAAAGTATATGGAAAACCGTATACCTGAGGGCCCCTTACCCACTTCCTGCTTTTGGTGGATGCAAAAATAGCGCAGGTTGAATTTTTCTAAAATATTTTGAACAAACAATGTTGATGTGATTGCAGTCACAGTTTTCATGTGTCAACACGATTTTTGATAATCTTAATTATGAATCATTGGAGAAATATTGGTTTAGGTTATAGGGTCATCTGTCTACTCAAGAAAAGCAAGATGCCATCAGTGTACAAGTGAATAAGATGGAAAAAAGAAAAACATTTTGTCAACTCAACTCCATCAGCCATCAACTCCATCAGATTTTGATGTGTGATGGTGTTGATATTCCTACTGAATGAGTTGAAAGGTCCTCCTAAAAACTACTTTTGTAATGGATAACTGAAATGGACAACCCCAACTTCACAAGTAAGCATTTCCAGTGTTCCAGTTTCCCATTTGCTGTCACATCATATTGTGATGTGAATAAAAGATGTGTAAATTATAAATTTATTACATTTTAAACCTGTTTCTTTACATGGCTTGTTAGTTGAGACCTGTGTAATACATGTATCTATTAAAAATGTATGAATCATTAAATGAATCATTTGAAGATATAAAAAGTAGTTTTTGTCCTTTATCTTGAGAATGCCTGACTGAATGCAAAGTGAAGGCAGTATGAACTCAGCTAACATACACAGCATTAACAGTTGAGGGCACTGTTGTACTTTCTGTCTATTGTGTTTGAGGTGTGAGGGACATCTGAAAATCATGATAATATTTCTTTCTGATGTCTGTGACAATCATGTAGCACACTCTCAGGCTGCTGTTATTTTGCACCATAGTGACTGATATCAGCTTTCTGTGTGTATTGCTATGGCACCTGATAAAGTAGCTTTATTTGCCTGTTGTTTACCAGGCGGCTAACTATAGGGATGTTATTTGTTTTGAATCCAGGCTCCAGCGGGACATTACATGGCCATGAAAAAAGCGCAGTTTGATGGACTGACGTCAAACAAATCAGTCTGTTTGTATACAATACCGTACAGAAAGCAACACTGATTGTAAATATGTTTGTGTGTGTGTGTGTGAGTGTGTGTGTGTGTGTATGTGTGCACAGCCACTGCATCCTATTTGTCTGGGAGGGTCCCTGATAGAGCACTTGAATGGTTTCCAACCACGGAAATGGCTCCCTGCATTCCCACTGTGGATTAAATTGGCAGAAAGATCAGCCATGTCTACTCACATTACAGATCACAGTGGGAGGTTTTGCCATCTCAAACATCCAATTAATTTTGCTCTCTATTATTCCAGTAACTCTCTGTATTGGTAGGTGATGTAGTGGTCATTAATTGCAAGAAGCTATTACACGTTCCCACAACAAGACCTATCTATAACCGGATCCAACCAAAATCATGATTATCTGTCTGTTTATAGCCTACCTTATTGGATTTATCTCTATAAACATGGATAATTTTTTCTGACACACTAAATGACATGGATAATGTTTTGAAGGTTAATACCTTTCCTACATTCCTTTCAAATCAATCTATCTATCTATATATATATCTATTTATCTATCTGTCTGTCTGTCTGTCTGTCTGTCTGTCTATCTATCCAAAGCTATGAATATTCTGCTCACATTCCTACCACTGACTTTCACTTCTCAAACAGACCTTTGGCATCACTTTCCCCCATTATACTGAGTTGTGTGAGTTTAATTAATGGTGTTTAGTGTCTATTTAATGTGGTTTGTAATGACACTGTACATGCACCCCCCCCCCCACACACACACACAGTATACTGCCCACCATCCCTGCACCCCAAAGCAGATGTGCTGTATAGTCTGAATTGTGCTGATTATAATGTGTACAGCAAGGTCTATACCATTCTACAGCTTGGCTCCAGACACACTCCATAATTCTAATCAATACAAAGTGAATATTCTCTTTAAATTTTGTGACCATTTTCCCTGTGCTGATTGGTGGGCTTCCCCCTTTCAGCTCATGCACAGGTTTTGTGTTGTGCACAAGCTCCCTTGCATGTGCACATTTTTTTCCCCTTGAGAGAATGTCCAGTGCCCATCCATGACATAGCTTTGTGCTGCCCTTACCTCCATTAGTAACATGGGACCTAACTGGCTAAATGAAGTGGTGCTGAAAATGAGCCCCATGAATCTCCATTTTAAAAAATGAAAAATTAGTTGAACTTTGGCTGAATTCAGTAGCCTAGCATTTCCCATTGAAATGAATGGGGGCAGGACTTCCTCAATTTCTTATAATAGCTCCATACTGCAAAACCTTTATGGAAGTAGGGTTCATATATAATTGTATAGGTTTTAGGGTTTTACATATAAACACATTGTAGAAGTTCCTCTTTTTGTCAAATTGAAACATAATTGTACCATTTTATGATAACCTGCTATGGTATGATATATGACATCAGGCATTTCGGGAAGCAATGTCAGACACAAACATCACTGAGTATTGTGAGTCATTTGATGCTGTTCTGTTTGCTTGTTTGTCTTACATCAAAGGCTGCCTATCTCAGTGACTGAGTGTTAGTTTGATAATTCCCTGTTTATCATCCTGTGTCTCATTAAGGTGTTACATTTAATTGATGCTGTCACTGCAGGGTATTAAATTTGTTTTTTGTGATACAGCAACATCTGTGCCATGCTTTTCTGTAACCATTTAGAGCCCATGCAAAACCACCAAGACATTATAACAGAACAGTATGGACACAAAAAGATGGCTGGTTTATGGCCTTTTTGGTGACTGTTTATATGAAGCTTTGGGCTGCCTTGATGTAGAAGGAATGGCTTCCATACATATGTGCAGTGAACCTCATAACCTCAAGCCACAAAAATACAGGTCACTGACTTTCTGGTTTGCTGATGAAGCCACATTAAGGAATGCTTCCATTTTCTCTGGTCAAGTTTGTATTAAGTTTACTTAGTCAGTATTACTTGATAATATCATTTAAGTGCACCAAATGATTTTCATTATCCATACTGTCTCCAATTAAAAAGTGAATTTAGTATCTTTGAGTATGTGTGTATGTGTATGAAGTGTCTAGCAATTTACATCACTGACCTTTTAACTTTAAGGAGATGGAGTGAGAATGACGGATCTTCTTAGACAGAGACAGACCTTGGTGTACACACATGGGTCTCCCCCCACCCTGTGAAGTCTGGGTGCAAGGTCTCCTTTCTGCCTAAATGAGGGAGACACAGCTCTGAGAGGATGTGGTTTGGTGTTAGAGTTCCCGAGAATGAGGCCTCCCTCTGACAGATACCCGTGGGTGCCGGCGCTAACCTTCTGCTCTCTGCTCCTGGTGGAATCCACCTTGAGAAAATGTGAGTGAGGGCGTCTCAGGCATTAAAGCACAAGCTAAGCTTATTAAGGTTATAACTGGCTAATATGACATGTAGCTCACACTGTCAATCCAGTTATTGCCCCCCCAATCCCTTTCTCATCCACATACTGGCGTTCACCTGCTCCAAATGAGTATGCACTTCACACGCAATCAGGGGTGGCCAAATTATGGCCCGGGGGCTAATTGTGGCCCTTTACTCTCTTTCATGCAGCCCGCCATGAAGTCAAAAGATAAGCTTTAATGTGGCCCGCAAACAGAAAAGTTTGTACTACATACTGTAAATCAAGTGAAGTTGAGGAAATAAGAACGGCAAGTGATTCTATGCTTTCACTTTCAGTTTATACATTACATTCCTCTACTGTGGAGACTATTGATAATGATATGTACTCATGCATGGGAGAACATTGTTCTGACCCTCAGGTAATTGTACACTCCTCCTCAAGCAAATTATACTCATGCAATTTATGTATGGAAATTCAAATGCCCGTAAACAAATGGATACTTAATGTGAATGCTGGTGAGACACTTTTTATTAGTAGTTTGTTGCCTTTTTTTCACCTTGCCTGTATGATCATACTGTTTGCGCCTGTGGAAAGGAAAAACTAATTATGGCGTGTATAAATATTCTGATGCAAATCGTTGATCCAGTGAGAATCTTCCAGAGATCTATATATATATATTTATCTATATATATATACATTCAACTGCCACATGGAAAAGAAACTGCTATACTGGAAAAGACAGGCAAAATGCCTTCCCCAATTACATAATCTGTGCGAGTGATTCAGACCCATCGCTGTCTGACAGTGGGTAATGTGAAACCTGTGAGCAGTTAGAGCTGAGTGCTTTATGCCCACAAGTCTTATTGTAGGTATCTTACAATTATTTTGTCTGGTAAGGAGGAAGCCAGCATTTTTGCAGGTTTGACAGCAGGAGGCTGACTGAGTGCCCTGATGGACTGTCCTGCCCTGGCTACAGTCCAGTCTGTTTTTACTGCCATTATAATTGCTCCATCAGCACGGCAGCAGAGATGGCTGAGAAAATGTCTGTATTGTTTCAGAGCAAATTAGGATTCAATTTGTGTCCAGGGATTGGTGATTATGTTTTTTTTCAGTCTGTGATATTTGTTTCTTTAGAGCTCGGCTGAACTGAAAGGTGAACTGAAAGGTGAATGGCTTTATGTGTCAGACAGAGGAGTACTAGTCACGTGTGTGTATGTGTGTGTGTGTGTGTGTGTGTGCAACCGAACACCGAACTAGATGTCTATAGCACTGAAAGTGCTGGTCCAGGTTCTTTACTGACTGAGACAATAATAACATGGCATATAGGTAAATATAATAACATTTCAGATGTTATTTAGAGGTGCTGCACTATTCATTAACGGGGGTCATTAAGGCTAGTCTGTAATAAATGTCATTATTGAACCCTCTTCTTGCATTTTCAGACCACAAGGATTAGTTTTCATAAAATCACTTCTAATAAATGACATGCAGATTTGTGTCACTGAAATTACCCCTTGGCTTTATGTCCATTAATGAAGTGATTAAAGGTTCATGTGGTCTTGCCTGTTCTGCATTTTCCCCATCAAATTAGAAGCAAATGTAATTTAGCTTTTGAACACCAACCCCTTGGACCTATTATAACACAAGGATTGAGTCACATAAGTAAATGGTTGGTCATAAGCACCCTTAATCTTTAAACAGTAAGGGAAATCCAATCAAGCCTTTTGCTTAGCAATTATGCTTTTCTTTGAGTGGAGTGGGGTTTAGCACCCTTCAATAAGGCGAACATCTGGTGCAAACATAACATATGTCATTGTTCCAAATAAATTTGAGAACTTCATTTACTGATTCAGACAAATGACTGTTCTGTAATAAAGTGAAATGGCTGTTCTATAATGAAGTCACTAATGCCATTTCTAATGAAAGAGTCTGTTTTCTGTTGTTGGCAGTTTGCATCATGTGGCCTAAGACTCTCTAAGAATCCCTCTGAATACCAACCAAGAAACCCTTATTTCTCAAGTAGACAGCCAAATGCTTGGTTTCAGGACTCTGAACTTGACAGCCCTCCAGTGATGTTACTCACCACTGTGCCCTAAAACCTTTATTTCAGACAGGTGATTACTATTTCATGTGCCTGTCCTCAAGATGAAAATTAAATGAAATTGCGTCTCTTTTTTCATTTTGTTTTCTCATTCACTCAAGAAGCTTAGAGTGTCAACACATGACACGTCATACGTCATAGTCCCACTTTGTGTTCCTCTCAGCCTAATGCTGTTCACTTGTAACCTACTTGTAATAAAACAGGGGGGCTATTAAGTTGCTCTGACTCCTTCAACCAACACTGATGTTGAGCATGTTGCCTGTGTTACAAGGTAATGCTTTCATCAAACAGATGTATCTGTCAGATGGAATGGAAGAGGTTTGCACAGAAATAGAAACATGCCTCTTAAGTACACATTTAAAAATACAACTGAATTTGATTTGACAGATGATTCTTTATACTAATACTTGATTACTTGACGTGAAGATAGAAGAACTGAAAAGTTCATTGGATTACTGGTTGCATGTCACTGCATGAAAGATGCTAAAATGAGATCACTCATCAGATATTTTGACATGAAACCTTATTTTGGTTTACTTCCTGGTTGATAGCTGCATCTGGTTTTACTCCAGTAATTAGAAACTGGTTACATACATCGTATAGGCCTAACACCTGTTTTACTTCAGTGAGCAACCACAGACTGTCATTACTGTCAAGGTAAGTGAAGAATCACTGGTCAGGGACAGTCACATAGTGCATAATTCCCTAAAACCACAGAGAGGAGAAACTGATGGGTTCAAAATGCAGTTTTGCTCAATGTTGCTAAGCAACGAAATTTGGTGTAGCATCTGATTATGAGTAATGAAGATATCCCAATAAGGACACTTAATGAGCGATGCTCACCCAAAACACCTCCACCAGAAAAAGACGAAAGTAACAATCTATACAAGCCATGAACAGCAAACATCTAGCACATCTACCTCTACAAGTCCTCTGTTCTAATCAACAACACCAAAAAATGATGTTGTCAGTTAAACATTCTCTTATCATTTATGTTTTTACTAACCCTTACCTCACCCCAATTTTAAATGTGTGTTTTTTTTCCAATTACACCATTTCCTGTATCTGTAAAGCACATTGAAATGCCCTGTTGTAAAACATGCGCTATACAAATAAAATTGCCTTGCCTTGCCTTGTTTTATTAATGAAGTACCTTTTGTTTTTTCTATACACAAAATATTCTGTAAGATATTAATAAACTCTAATGGACTTTGTAAACCAGAGGGTAGCAATCCTGAAAAGGCAAGCAAGCGAAACACATTGTTCACTCTTAATAAAATCAGTTAAATTATTCCAGTGTGCTAAGGCTACTTTCACTTTTTGACACTGCTATGATCAAAGATTCTGGTTATGACCCCCTGTGCCACCTTCAGGCCTGGCATTGCAAATACAGGTAATTTTTTTATTTTCAACTAAAATACTTTTTCAGATGACAAAATTTTTGCCAAAAAATGACTTGAGCAATTATTTTAGAAGGATGATGATAAGCAAGATGCCTGCAACCCAGCATCAGCTAGTGGCTTGAATTACAGGCTACATTCAGTATACATTATGGAGATAAGTGCCTTGCTCAAGGGCACAATGGTGGCAGCTGAGATTTGAACCCACAATTTCCAGACTACTAGCATGCTAGCCAGGTTCCTTAACCACTACACCACCACCCACCATACAATAGGTACAATGGTATCCATAGTGCAATGTCTAATTTAATATGCTACTCATTATATCAAAAATAAAATAATCCCTATTTTACTATACAAAAGTAAAGTGTATGTATACAGTATGCAGTGTGCAGTACAGACTTAAACACTTAAGTCAATCATACTCCTCCCTTCTGCGTGGCAAGCTACTTGTGTTCTACTACTATAGCCTTTTATGCTCTCATTACTGACAGGCAGATATTAATTACCTGATTTCTCTGCATATATGTAAACACTTTATCCCGAACATGATCCGGGATAAGTCTCATATTTGGGATAATTAAGTGCATGTAAACTTAATCTTTGAATCTTTGGAAAAAAATAAACATGTCTAGAAAGCCAAGAGAGGGTAATTTGGGCATGCAGCACTCAAACTGCTCACAGAGGAATGTATTGCCCAATTAACTGAAAGAATTACCTGACTGAACAACAAACCCTCTGACTGAGAAGTGGTCTTCTGGTGATTATAAAATGCACTCTGAGGTTCTCAGTCTCATTAGGCAGAGGACACGTGTACAGAACAAGCCTATGTCAATCACTTTCTTAATGAGTTCCAGAGGCTAATATTGTTCTTTAACGGTATGTACCCTCTGGCTGTCCAGAAAGCCTTCACTTAAACACACAATTACAAACTTACATTGTTATCAGACAGCCACAAGTTGCACTATTCTGCAAATTGACATATTATGTGCTGGGCGAACAGACAAATTAAAAGAGAGCATCAAAGGCCAGAGCATATCTGTCTTTATTTTCTCTTTAACTTGGACTTTTCAGGATGCATTCTTCTCTGCATTGTCAACTGGTAGAAGAAATCTAATCAGGCTTTTCTTCAAGAGATGAATAGCCCCAAATGATATTTCAAGAGCAGCCACATTACTGACAAGGCAGATTGAATGTGAACAAAGACGAGCCTTATAACTGCTCGGGTATTAAAATCAGGCAACATAGCTTCCCTACTTTGTCATGCAAGGCAATCAAATACGTTTGTGCCATTTTTTTCTCGTTTTCCTCCATCCAAATGTGTTTATGTTGTATGAATTAAAAACACTGTGCACAAATTAGACATAAACCCAGCCTTGGTACATGGAGGAGGTTTTACGAGAGAGAAGAGAGAAATAACATTGTTTGAAACAGGCATTGAGGCTCTAACTGAGTCATGAATTATAAGACAGAGGAAATGTCTGCTTTCATTATCTTGTGAATCACTCACTCAAAAAGATAGATAGATCGAGAGAGAGACAGAGGAGTTAAGGAACCCTTCTTTTTGAATGAGTCATGCACTGTGTGGGAGGCATCCCTTTTTTGTAAAAACGCCTTCATCGTCTCTGAAAAAAAAAAACTGCACCATCCTAAAATGACACCTGGCTGGTCCTTCTGCCCTACATTTTTGTGTTCATTTTTTTTTGCTGCATTTGCTATAGTATTTGAACTTTGCTATAGCATGAGATTTGAAGCTTGAACTGCTCAATTTCTTCTGCAATTTGAAACTCATGATTGCACTGATAACTGTCTCTACATGACATCTGAAGCTAATGAGGATAATAACAAGAGGCAAAAAACTGGCTTCCACCCACCCACTCAAGCATCAGTTGGGGCACACACAAAATTATACTAGATATCCAGAAGATCAAGCATCTTTGTGATCCACTTGACTTCCCTTTGTATATTGTATTACTTGGCTACCATTTCCTCTTTTTGCATCTGAAGTATTTTTTTTTAATGGTGGAGGAGTTAGAGCTTGACTGAACTGAAAGGTGAATGGCTTTATGCAGCAGACAGAGGAATACTAGTCATGTGTGTTTGTGTGTGTGTGTGTTTTAACATTTCGTGACAGTTATGAGACAGTTTCTTTACCCAGCTAAAATAACCACAGAAAAGTAACAAAACTTTCAGTGAATGAAAGCAGGCTTATTTAAGCAATAGCTCCCCTCACTCAAAGTTCCTGAAAAACTTGCTTTTTTGCACAGACCACATTTCAAACGGCAATGACAATTCATATGTGAAGCTATCTTCTCACAGCATGCCCTTTGATGTCTGTGTCCATCTCACATGGTTTGTGTGTGTGTGTGTGTGTGTGTGTGTGTGTGTGTGTGTGTGTGTGTGTGTGTGTGTGTGTGTGTGTGTGTGTGTGTGCTGTGTTTGTTTATGCTGATTGCTGGCACCTTAAATGGGGCGAGAAAGGAGGCAGATGAATTATACAGAACAGACAGATAAGAATGGGTAGGGGTTGGATATTGAGTGAAAAATAACTATGTTTGTTTGTGTGTGTGTGTGTATGTATATGTTTATGTGTGTCTTTATGTCTGTGTGTCTATGTCTGTCTTGTGTGTGTGTGTGTGTGTGTGTGTGTGTGCATGTGTGCATTGGAGAGCTGCATCACGTAAAGGGAAGGGGAAGCAGGATTACGGAGGATGAAAGCCAATGTGGGTGAGATGAGACCCTAGTCTGTGGTTCTGAGTGCCTCCAGGAATCATAAGTCTCGAAAGACAAGAGGAGAGGATAGATAAGAGGTGAAATTGAGAATAATTATTATTGATTATAATCATTGACATGACAGGATTTTTGGACTAGCTCACAATTACTGTATATTGCCTCTCATAATAATCAAATACTCGCCTGACATCCAGAGAGAAAAAAAACAATTCTTCATTTCTGAAGGTCAAGTACAAACACATCACTGAAATGTTCCAAAAGGAACGTCTCTTGGCATGGTAAAAAGAAAACAACAAAATGTCAATGGGAAAAACAACAGCAGGTGACACACTCACTAATGAATGTGAGAGCAACTTTGGTGCAGTCAGAGAGAGCGTGTAAGTGTTCTCAGAGAGCATAGGGATGATGCATTAAAAAGGCATTTATCCAAAGAGCAACAGCGAAGGAGCAAAAAATAAACCCAAGTAACTAAAAGCAAAAGCACACCTTGACATCTATAAGCACACACACACAGAAAAAAATGTGGTTGTGGGAAGCAACTATGCCACCTTTTGGGTTCTCTGAAGCACCAAAACAGCAGGGATCCATCTGTAGCATTTTGCACACAACTTTGATTCCATTAAATCCTTGATAAGTTTGAAATGCTCCAGGTGATTGGTAATTGGTCAGGTGCCATTATGACCCTACCTGTGACATAGCCTGAGCTCTGGTGATTGGCTGAGATAAATCCATGTGGTTATACCACTGCACAGGGAGACATTTCAGATGTGTGGGAAATTACCAAATATGATTACTCGACCGATGAATAAATTCTGGTCCAAAAAAAAAAAACTGTAGCGCATGAACTCATTAAAATGGCTTGGACTTGTCCATCAATTCACATTTCTTGGGTTGGTGAGCACATTATGAACCCATGATGACACTTGGGGAAGACAAGTTGGTAATTATACATTCATGAGGGGCTGGTATATGAGGATATCTCATGGTATGTTCCTGAGGGCATGGGCAGACATATATTTGCATTCATCAACATCTTGCTTTTGTTCCTGTGTCAAACTTGTGTTGCATTTGAATGGCTCTGTCCATAGTCAACTTACTGGTTTAATGTGAAGTGCCTAAATAAGTGTTAGCATGAGTAAATCCCTTTTAACTCTCCCCTGTGACTTAAATATAAATATTTAAATATTTAAATTTTGTTTTGAAATATTCAATTTTTATATTGTAAAAACAGATTAAATATAGAAAAACTGATGAAATACATTTGGCACATATTAAAAAACTGAAATGCTGATGAATATCTGAAAGTGATGGCAATGACAGAGGAAAGGAAAGGAAAAGAGAAGATAATTATTCAGGTAAAATGCCAGTTGAAGCATCTGTGCTGATGAACCCACTACAGGAGTAGCCCATTCATTCAGGACCACAAAGCCTGATTTTTTTTGCACATTTTCATTTTTGCCTCTTTTTATTGGCTTATCTACACTGGTACATCCAGAAAGATAAAATCACCTGAGATCTACTTTTAGTTTGATTCCACAAAGAACTCCTGTTCCATGTCTGTTTTCTCGTACTCCTGTCTGAATAGGTCTTTTCAGCAAGATTATGCAAACCGATAATTGGTGTCTAAATTTCTCTGTCAGCCAGTTGTGATATCCAAAAGCATGTTTATTCAATTAACTGGGAGATGATGCAGATAATGAATCAATAATCAGCAAATTAGCAGCTGCAAAGACATCTTGCCATTTGCAATCTCTCCATCCATCACATCATCCTCTTTTTTTGGGCTCAAATTGGTATTTTGCAAGCAAACATGTGGTTAGGCCACTGTGCTCTTTTAATTGGGTGAAATCAGACTGAGACCAGGTGCTACCAGTCTGCTGAGCAAGAGACACAGACGCTTTCTGGTATGTGGAATGCAGACAGACAGTGTCTATAAATTCAAGCCCTATGGCTGTGTCCTTGCAAACTGAATTTTTCCCAGTTTAGGTTTAAGAGAGTGCCAGAGTGTATGATTTACTTATTAATCTATTTGTTCACTTGTAGTTCACATATCTGAAACACACGTATAACCTTACCTATAGTTTTAATAATAGGTAATATACCTATTTTTCTCTGTTCCTGTGTAACTGAAGAAGAAAGAAACAGAAATGTTTCAAAACATGTTTTACAGATACATAAAGTGTGTTTCGTGTGCCAAGAAGGGGAAAAAAATGGGCATAACCCTGGGCTCTGGACACCTTGACTCATCTCTACATGTATGAATGCATCAGTATTTTTCAGCCTTAGCAATTCAGTCAGCCAGCCAGCAAGTGTGGCTCAGATGACATAGAAATGAAGAGCAGCCTGATACAGCCTTCGTCATTCAAAACTCTCGCTCAGAGCGATTGCTCACAACCTGCAGCAGCCATGCCTTCTGGGAAACACTCAACATGCAACACGAATGCAATCAAAACTCCATAGACAATCTGGAGTGAGATGACAAGCCTGGCTGTGTAATCCCTGTAGGGGAACTTGGATCAGTTCACCACCGACTCTATGAAAGCCAGCATATGGCTTGATATTGTTCCTCCCATTTTTGACATTGTATCTCAACAGGATGAAGGCTCCCATAGACCATCACAGTTGAGTCCATTTTTACCCTGCAGGGGTGTGACAGCTTTAGACTTTAAGCTTACTCACTGCATGCCAGTGCACCATTCCAAACTGAATAGGTTTCAAAAAGCAGCATAGGCACACAGGAGTCAGCATTCGTGAAGAAGTGCAAGAGTCATACATATGCAGCTGGAAAAAACGTTGAATGAAGTGATTTTTGCTTTTTGTCTGGTGTGATGTCAGTCAGTCTTGTGTGTGAATGTGGAATGCGAACAGCTGAACAGCAAAGTCTGCAGAGGAAAGGGACAAATCCTGAAGCAGGTGGACGCTGATATGCCAGTGGGAGAAGCGGTAAGGAGCAGCCAGGAGGCGATAAGAGGGTGGTGCACAGAATAGGATGTGTTTTGTCCCTGAGAGCACAAGCACACGCACACATGGACGCACATTTATGCGCACACACACACACACACACACACAGATCAGAGAGACACAGAAACACTGTCACATCAGACACACACATACACACCGAGCACACCTCTGCCAGGCTTATAATGGAAGCAGAGCGGCACAATTGGCTGCCAATCCAGTGGGACAAAAGGACTGAGTGATTTGTTGGTGAGGCTGGGGCAAAAGGCTGTCTGTAGAAAGCTGAATGTGTGCCAGCATTAGACAATCAACCTACACAGCTGATTAAAAAAGGACTAGCTTTTTTCTCCATCAGTGATTTGTAACGGGTGGTATCTGATCCTCATATCTCTTTATAAAAAGCAACAGGATGGAGACAATGATGTGAACTTGACATGAGCTCATAGCAGGCTGAGAGAGGGAGGGAGAGCTCCAATTTAATTCAAAGAGATTTAAGTATGACCAACCTGTCCAGATGAAAGGACACAATTTTATACTCACCCCTTATTGAAAAGGAAATGTACTCGGCTGTTTCAGATGGACTTGGCTTCTTTGAAATGATACCTCCTCACTTTCCACTTTTCTTTTCTTTCTTTCTTTTTTTTGTTTATTTTTTTTCATACCTTAGCTATAGCCAGTATCAGTAGAGTTATTTTCACTTGGGTACTCTCAGTTGGCCTGTCATTGTTTTTTTCTCATCTTCTTCACTTTAGATCTGTTCTTTTTTCCTCTCTCTCTCAATAGAAGTTCTTGTTCAAAGCTTTACCAAAGATCCTTTTGAGTAGGCTGATAAATCATGTCTGGCTTTGCTCCAGCTGAATGAGAGCACAAATGAATCCAATCTAAGAGCAAAGGAAGAACCATGGAGGAGCTGTGACTAGACTTCATTTGGAAAGCACACCAGGAGCTCTCTGGTATGAGATAATCACAGGCTGGAGAAAATTTGAGGTGTGCTTTTATGCAGTTGTCAGTCATGTTCTTGTAATATATTACATCAATTTAACTTTAACACTTAAACACTTAAAACTATTTCAAATCAGATGACAAATTGCTTTTAGGGCTCATAATTCTCTTAGTTATGTGTGAGTACTCTGCTACAGTCATGCCAGATGACTAACTGGTGAGGGTGAAGGTTAATGGGGATGTCCTACTGACCTGAGGCCTGCACAGCTCCTCTACTGGAGCCATGGGTGGAGTTGGAGCTGCTCTAGCGCGGGCCGGTCCGCTGCCTTGGGACTCAAACACCAGCGAATCAGGTCACGGCACTCTGTCCTCACACATGTCAGTCACACATAAACACACACACACACACACACACACACTTTAATTAAGAAAGAATACTGTGGTGAGAACATCTAAAATCCTCTGAAATAATTTTAATCCATAATAATTATGCTCTGCATGTTACTATAGATCATCATGTAAGTGATACGGTGCTGTGGTAATACCATCTATAGTGAGTGCTTTGCTGGAAAGTGTCTTAAATTAGTAACATAAATTAACATGGAGAGCATTAAATCCCTGTTGTGCTTTTAGTGAAATAGGAAGATAAATATTTGTTTTGACTGGCACTCATATTGTACATATCATGCATTCAAAACAATTGCAGTAATCCATAGGCAAGTGTAAACAATGTCTGTTCATTGTCTGGAGAGCCAATTCAGAGCACTGCATTTCCTGGAGAGCACGAGACTCATGTCGTCCAGTCCATGTGGATTCATTTTAGCTATTAATCGATCAAGCCGTACGTGTTATTTCCCTCACCTGGGGACAGGCCATTGTCGAACCACAGTCTACCCTTAATGATGTGCCTGGGGCTACTGAAAGGGAGGAAGCCAGAGACAATGCTGTACAGGGTCACGCCGATGGACCAGACCGTGGCAGGGCCTGCGTGGTATTTTCCCTGGAGGAACCACTCAGGAGGAATGTAATCCAAAGTGCCTGCAGAAGAACAAAGGTGTGTAGACAAAAAAGTCTACTTTGCACTTGCTGGGATTCACTACCTAGGCAAACAATGAAGGGGTGGCACAATAGGCAGTACAGATAGAAAAGATTTTCAGGCTTGTAATGATTTCAGAGGTGTAAATGTCAACTTATCCTCCCATCAAGACATGAAAAGACTACAGACGGCACAAGAGATCAATGTGAATAGACATTTCAAAACATGACATTTTCAGATGAAAAAGATGTTTTAAAAAATTCTATCACACAGCCACCTTCCCTGACCTGCAAACTCCTTGTAGGCAGTGTTCTGCCATGGGTCTCCACAGCCAAAGTCAAACAGCTTGATGGCATGCGTGTCTGTGCGTATCAGGATGTTCTCTGGCTTGACGTCTCGGTGAAGGACACCACGGCGGGCACAGTGGAGCAGGGCGTCAACCAGCTGTGCCATCACATGGCGTGCCAGGCCTTCATCCACACGGCTGCCGTTGTCTAGACAGAAGGCCAGGAGGTCCTGGCAGGGCTCGGGTCGCTCCAACACCAGGGCATATTGGGTCTGCAAGCTGAACCAGTCCAGCATGTGGAGGATGTGGGGGCTCTCGGGTGCAGCACAGACCCGTTTCATCAAGGCCACCTCAAGGGGAAGAGGACCCTCAAACTCAGGCTGGAGAGAATAAGAGATAGAAGAGATCAATAGAAGAGGAGAAAAGGAAACATTAATGATACAGACACTGTAGGTGAGTATAAAATGGCTCAAGTGTCTAGCCTGTATCTTATAGCGTCATAGACGATGTACTCACAAGTTCTATCTCTTCCTCAGCTTGGAGTTTGGACACATACTTAATTGCCACCTGACAAGAATAAATCTTTGTTTTTATACTGCAAAAAGCAGCAATCTTTCCAGCATATACTGTCTGTGACTATGACGACCAGCAGAGATGTGTAAATGAAATAGGCTACAAGTTTGTGAAGGTCAAAACTCTGTGACTTTTAGTAGAAGTTTCAGAGGGAAGTTTCTTCGCCAAAAGAGCTTTGTTATCACCACAGCTCAGGTAATGGGTGACAAATCTTGCCCTGGTGATGCCAGAAACTAATTCACAAATCTTTTGCAGACTTGGTTATGGTCTGCTTAAGCCTACAGTGCTGAGTGTGGCTCCTGTCAGGAGAACACTCAGGCAGTCCCTGTTAAATGTGGGTGGAATGAGTTACTTATGTGTGAAGGTATTAGTTGAGCCATTCTTACCGAAAATCCGTCTGCCTTTCGTACTCCAGCAAAAACAGACCCATACCCACCTTTCCCTAGCAATAGTCCCTTCTGATAAAGCCGCTCCAAGCGTGCTGAGAAAACAATGCCATGGTTTAATTCATTAGTAAATTATTTTCAAGTGACACAGTAGCACACAGCTTTTTTTTTCAATATCCAACATAGAATTATGGGACATTTTTGGTAGTCTTAATTAGGTGCACAAACTTGTAGAGATTTTTAAACATTACATTTTGACAAGTGACAAGCAATTAGGTCCATTAGCCTAGTGTAAGCAACATGATTTCAAACACTGTATTAGGTGAAAAAAGGTTCTATTAAACTCCAACATTTTAATCAGTCAGTGTGTCTGTCATTGGCAAACATTTTGAGATTTTCTGCTTGCATGAGAAACCTTTGCGCGGTGCTTTGGCAGGTCTGACAACCTCAGCGATAATTGTGCTTTCCGGTTGCTCAGAGGACAGGTCGGGCCCATCCTCCTTCTTCTTCTTGGTGGTTCGCCCCTCCTCTATGAGGGGGTCGAGCCTCTTGGATGGCCCAGGCATCTCATCTCCCAGACAGGGCTTATTATTATGTCCAAGGGCTTTGGCTAGATTCAGAGCCAAGTTAGCTGCCTGGCACCTCCTGAGGCAGTATTTCTTCCCTGGCATCTTGGACAGCACGGCAGGGCATCTCTGCATTTTCCTCAGGGCTTCTCCACAGAAGGTCTGATGGGTGGGTCGAGCACCACCAAAAAGTTTGGCCTGGGAGTCTGGGGCCAAGCTGCAGCTGGAGTTGGAACTGCATCTCAGTGCCAGCCTCCGCATCGAAGGGTGAGAGTTTTGAGACCTCTTCCTCTTAACCCGAGTCCTTTTCTGACCATTGGGAGGCTCATTATTGTCTGATGCTGAGGACACATCAGAAAGAAAATTAGTTATATATCCTTCTTGATTGCATGAATTAAAGATAAAAAATTATTCCCTTGATTGCACTTGTGTGTGTTTGAATGTATCTTGCATTCAAAAATAAACAAATTATAAACATATATATACCTGAAGTCATCCCTTTGGATAATGAGCACAGACGCCGAACCTATCAGCCCATATAATTTAATGACACTAAAAGGGATACGCTCCATGGCAGATGATGTCACAATTGATATCTTTTATGAGGGAAAACTGCGCAGTCTTCGCGTTTTGTCTTCAACAAAGGAAAGAACAAAGGCCTGCTTTGTGCACCGCCAGGTATCTGTGCAGGGTAATACCGTTTACGTCTCGTCACACCAGCCAGTTACAATTTAATCCTCCAACAGGCTATTTCCAGAACTTAGTGAACTAACAGTGAACTGTCAGTCTATAATATCTCCGTTTGTCGGCGATGCTGTAGTTGTCACACGGAGTCACGCTTCAAACTGGTTAAGCAGGGACCGGAGGAAAAACGCAAAAATGGAAGAGCTTGCGTGACAGTCTCATTAAACAAAACTTAAAGGTGTACATCGTGTTCATGTTTGGGGTCAAACTGACCAGTTTTTCAGTAGGCTTACATCTACATGCATAAAAGGAGGTGTTGTGTTGTGACCTGACTGACTAATGTTCCTGAAGGCTTTGGTAAGTAGCCATGCCGAAACAGTGGTGTCCTCGGTTATGCATGGATTAGCCTACGTGTGTAATGAACTGAACATTGACACCATGTCCAACATCAGGCCTGGCTTAATTTCATTAAAGAAACAGGCAACGTGATGTTGGTGGATGCAATAAAGTCAAAGACAGCATTACACTGGCAGTCATGAAACACCATCTAACCTACTGTTACTGTTAATGATGATAATATAATTAAAACAATGTGTTGCATCATCTTCCCTTTATTATGCCTATTTTTATGGAAATGTTTGATCAACAGATAAGCTCAAATGTAGATCGATCAGGTTCAGGCTACTAGTCCTATTAAGGCCATAAAAGTGTTAACAGCCTTAACTGAACACTAACACCAAACGTCACAGGTATGTGGAAAAGTTTTGAACTACTGTTGGGTTGGTGGTGGTGTCCGCATGGTTTTAGGTCGCTCATTAGTTTTAGACAGATCCTCTGAGTGTCATAATCTTGCGCAGGACGCTAATCAGTAGGGGAACAGATTTATTTAAAAAAAAAAGAAGAGAAATAATATGTTCTAGCCTGTATCTTAACGCGTCGGTGTTGCCTTAAAGAATAAGCAAGAGGTGGCCACTGTAACAAGCTATTATCAGACTGTTGACAGGGCACTCGCCATTTTACCCAGTGTACTTCTGTTTTTTGGTCAGCCTTTTTGGTGTTGATAGCCTCATTTTCTCCCCACCCATCGTGTTCCACATAGCCCTCAGCTATGTTGTCTAGGTTTGACTTCACACTTTGTTTAATGCCTCTTGGTGCTTTAAATTTAAGGCAGTTCAAAACTTTTCCCCATGAAACTTTAAAAAATGAGAACAATTTGCAGACATTTTCCGGTGGAAATGTCACTTCTCTTTTGTGTAGCAAAAGAAGTGTGTTGCGTAGGAGAATGTCGTCTCTCTCTAAGTATAAGCCACAGGTTCGGGAGATTAAAAAGAGTTGGTTCCTTACAGCCTGAAAGGGCTAATCCAATTCCACATGTATTGTATTTTCCATTCACCATGAATAAAAGGCACATCAATCTATGAGCCACTGACTGTTTTTGGCACATCAAGCCTCATCAAAAACTAGAAAAGCACTCGGAAAGCTCAGACCTCTGGCAAGGCAATATAAGGTTACTGACGCAATACAAATTCCAGATGGTGTTCCTGTCAGTTCCTTGTCCTAACACGTAATACCTAACAATTTCATCTAAATCCAGGCAGTATTTTTCGAGTTATTTTGTACACAGACAAACAAACAAATGCCGGCGAAAACATATCCTCCTAGGCAGAGGTAAAAAAAAGCCATCGTGGTGGTTTCACAGAAAGACTGCTAAAAAGACAGATTTCTCCCTGCCCTGCTCTCATATTGGCTTTTAGATACACCTCACTCTGCAATTTATGAGGTGCATGCCACTCAGTTGTGATTGCTTCCCAACTGAATGAAATGTGTTGGCTGGGAACAGGATGGGGAAAGGCATGGAAAAGCCTAACCATGGGGCTCCAGTAGACAATCCACCACAGGTACCCTTTCTGGTGTTACATTATTGCAGAGACAGTTATAATATTGTAATTTCCTCTGTAAAGACTGGAAAATAACTGTGCAAATGTACTTTCTTAATTGTAACATTATGTATAAAGCTGCCTTTCTTTGTATTGGGGATAGGCCTACAGGAATGTGCTCTGGTCACATTTGAGTGTCTTAAGTCTCCACTGAAGTTATATGTGGAAGATATTTCACCTGTCATTAACCCTCTTCAGATGGTGACCCCATGTGCACTCAGATAGAAGTGACAAGCTGATGAAAACAGACAAAGAAAACCTTGTAATTAAGATGGTTATCAGATGACCCAAAATCTACAGATGAGATGGGTGGTATCAAAAGACAAACTAATGGTCTTATGCAACACTTCATTTAATGAGGGTATTTAAAGGTTATTTACCTGTCAAGAGCATTTTGCTAATGGCCATCACTTGGACACAACAGTATCACCCTTTGGTTAAACGCAATCCCTTGGGAGAGCTGCTCCTTGAGAAGAAGACTGTGTTATATGTGAGTTTTGATAGGCTATCCACTGCTCAATGTTGCTGCAAAATTAAACTGTCAGACACAATATTTTCCATATGACATGTTGAGCAGTTAATGACCAGCTTGATAGGAATTCATTTCCAAGATCTGGGAAGAGGACAGGTCTTCATGTTTATCTTGTATGCATCTGGATGGAGGGTGAAGGTGGTAGTTACGTTTACTCTCGTTTAGTCTCATTTGAACCAACATTTTAACATTTTCACTTTCACTTTATAGTGAAGTAAGCGTTACTTATTTTTTTACAGTGCAGGGTCTGAGGTGTAAATTTTAATCCAAATATCTGGCATGCATAGAGCACCTACTGTATGGCATCTTATGTTCAGGTTCAACCACTTTGGATGTTGAGAGAAAACTAATCAAATTCAGGTCATTTTACAATAGAAAATTGAAACAGTTGATAGTACAAAAAGGGTTTGTGTACCTGGAAATGATCCTCGTAGTATATTTTTAAAACTTGGTGCTATGACTAATCAAATTATTAAAAAATGATAATTTGTTAACTGATTGTTTTACTATTACAATAGAAAGTCAAAACAGTTGATTGTACTAAAAATGTCTGTGTACCTGGAAATTATCCTCTTAGTTTCTTTTTACACTTGATGATATGACTAATTTTTCATTCTTTCTTCTGCCATTGTTTATTATATTGTGGTAAATTATAGGCTACTCCTCTGTGGCACAAGCTGATTGGTAGTCTAGGCACAAGCATAAGGCAGAATGAATGGTATTTTTCACATGCTCTGAACAAATCCATTAAGCCCAGAATTATATTAATTTCATACCCCAATGCCCAATCATTTGAGAGTGAATGCACTGGGATTTTCACACATCCCGCCAATGTTTCATTCAGCTCAGTGAAGTGTAGGTTTAATGTTACTACAATATTTACCTAAAATGTAAATTTTAGGCACATTTCTAGGTAGATTTTTTGCCATAATTTGAAAGTGGTATGTAATCTAACTTGCAAAGGTGTGGGGGGTAGTTAAAGCATTGGTTAAGTATATGCTTTGACTGAGCCACTGTTTGGCTTCTACATTCTAATAGTAGTTATTAAGGGATGTCGAGATGCACACTGTGCATACTGTACTTACTGTGTCATTGCCTCGACAACACAGAGCTGTGTTTGTTAACATTTGTGCCCTCACTGACTCAGTACTGCATGTTCTGCACAGATGATTGTTACTTCAAGTTCACCCCCATTTTGCGGATAGAAAAGATGGACAGTGACTGATGATGGCTGGTGTTTTTAAAGCTCACTGCGCAAGTTGTGTTCCTGTTGCCCTGTGGTATTTATTATTTTAATGAAATGTTTCTGTGTAACCAAAATGTCCTCAGTTTTACGTCTCATGTGCCTCATGTGTTCGAGTTCAGCTCCTAGTCGCCTCTCTCTTGTGTAATTCCACAGAGCCTCATACAACACTCTGCACGCCAAACAGGAGAGCACTACATGTTCTTCTCTTACACATACATCCATTTATGAGGCTCCTCAGTTACACACATTCCGTCTTTATTGCTCTGTTCCAGGCACTGAAGGCTGCTTACACTCAAAAACAACCTTAAAAAACGAGGATGAAACAGTTTGTCCTCAAAAACATCTCATACATCCAGGCATGCAGGCCCCCAGTCCATTATCACTGCCCACCAAGTTAACAACACATGACCTCATGTCAGTTAATGAGATAATGAGGTTAGGAAATTGGAGGTTGACTATTTTTGTGCAATATGCGGCCCCAATGAGGATGCACCAGAGAGACAGACACCTACTCAAAATGGATTGACAGGGCCAGTAGGGGGGGCTCTTCTGCTTCACAAAAACAAGCAAATATGGCAGTCTGGTCAAGCAGTCCAAGCAAGAGAGAGAACCATATCAACACACAGAGTAATGACCTGTCACAGTCATGTATAACCATTCATGTAGTCTTCTCCTTTAACAAGCAAGCCTGCAGCTGACCCTGGGATGGAACTCCTGTCTATGACACTAGCAGACAATAGATTAGAGCAGAAGCACTATGACAAAAGTGATGCTTCCCTGAAAAATTGAAAGCCATCTGGAGGAGACTGTCCCTTGACATTTTAAGATGCGGCGCAGCCTTTGAGGATTCCTGAGAGGGGCCTGAAGTGTTCAGTCTCCTGTCCTTGGTCCCCTCCACTTTTTGTGGCTACCCAAATCTCTCAGAGAGTCAAGCAGCTTTTAACAGTCTCTCTGGCAAGCACTCAGCTAGGTGTTCCCATCCATTTTTAAAAGGTCTCTTTTAGGGTAGATTTTAGACTTAGAAAACATTGCCATACATAAGAAGGAAAAACACATGTTTGGGAAGGAAGTTGACTGTGGAGTTGGAAAAAAAACAGACAACAAAGATGACAATACTTTGTGATGTAAAACCATTTTTGCTGAGCCAAGTGTTGTTTATTCTCCCCTTCCTTCCACCTCAATACTAGTGCAACTTCTGCGGCACAACATGGTAACAATAGGTCCCAGATTCTGAGCCCAGCATGCAGGGCAAAGGTTCTGGCTGGATTACGGGTAAAGCAGCTGGCCATTTATCCTTCCATTTCCATTAGTTAAGCAAAGGTTTCCAGTCATTCTTTCGCTGTTTAAAGCTGTGCATCTCAGCATGTCTTTTACAATGAGGCAGTTGTAAGTCCTATCAACCATGTTATACTAATTGAAAAAAAAATGGCCACATTCGAGAAGTGATTCACTTCAGAAAGAAAAATTATAATTGCAAACATTTTAATTCCACCACAGTATTACTGCATTTTTCTTCGGTTTTCCTGAGTGAACGACCTCCGTTGTAGAGAAATTTTACCAAGGACCCAGAGGGATCCATGTACAAAGCTACTACAGTGAAGTGCTAGGCCTACCATCACATTACAAAACCTCTAGGAATGGGCCAATGCTACCAGCTAGGTTCAGGTTGTCAATGCAGCAACATGCAGTCAACATACACAACACTTTGAGAAGAGAATGTTCTAGGTATGCCATCTGAAATGTTAGCCTAGATTGGCAAAGTTTTCCTGATCCCCACAATTCCGCAATAACATTTTAGATATAGAAAATTTGTCAGAATCTATCTATCCTTTAAAATTACTTCAATTACACTGAACTGTGTTCACATACTGTGCTGCATTCTCCCCAAATACCCACCTTGTAGCAGTCCGACTCCGATTACCTTTTTAGGGACATGTAACATAGCTGGCACTATGTGTGGAAAATTCTATAGGTTTGGATTCTTCCAAGACAAGTGCTTAAAGAAGCAACCCAATCTGATAACTCAACCTGGTCAATGTTACTCTGTAACAGAAAGTCTAAAGGGCAACTGGCCATCAGATTTGTAACCCAACTCATGCAAACTAGTTGCCTGCTGAGAGCGAGAGAGACAGAGATGTAGGGGGGATTAGCATACATAGTGACACTAATCCCGGATGCTGTGTTACCGCTCTGCCTGCTGAGAAGCAGGGCCATGACCCTTCTTGACAAACAGGAACTCCAGGAAAACTGATGCCATTTCCTCTGACTCCGTGGTCCCCAAACTTCAACCTGCCTGAAAAGCATATTGCCTACTTTATGAGTTCAAGGAAATCAATTACATAAGGAAAGTTACGTAATGGATTTACACGTGAAAGTTTGGTTTGCTGGGCCCTTTAAGCCTCCACATTCCAAAAATAAATCCTCAGGACCTTGCCGTCGTCACAAGTCATCTTCAGGTCTCCTTGGGGTCATCTAAGCTTGCCAATAAAACACAAGAGTCAATGCTTTCTGTAATAATACAATGTATTACTTTTTTCCCCCAGAAACAATTAGTATCTAATAATGATATGCGTGATTACATTCTTGTTTAAGCCCTTTCATTAAGGTATTCAGATAACTGACAAGGGAAGAGACCACTTTCAGGGACCACAATTATTCGAAAAACCAAAGAGAAAAGGATTTTTCTTTTTAAATTACAATAAATTGTATGATTCACTCCAACTAATCCAAACCACCACAAAAAAAGATGAATTACATTGTTCAGTACATACTCCAACACATTTTTTCTTTCTTTTTAAAAAACGCAGCATTTCCCTCATATCTTCTGTTCAGAACATTAGTGGTCTGAATGCAAAAGTTCACCATCTCATGATTTGCAGATTTCACCATTGCTGTGTCTGGCATCCTTTCCACTTTGGATCCAAAGAGTTCATTTTGGGTTCCAGTCCTGGTTCTATTTGCCCCCTTGGTAACTCTTAAGGCCATCTCCTCAAGTGTTCTGAAGGGCTTGTGGACACCTGTTCCTTGGTCCAAGCACCTCTCCTTCGTTCAAGTCTGAGAGCCAAACTACTGGTTATACAGTTGTTCTAGAATCAGAGGCCAGTTCAAAGGGCAGAACATAAAACGCAATAAGCAGGAAAAAAATCTGTACAAAATTTACAACACTAGCAAGACCGAGACAGGTAATCTTACACAAAGAAACGGAGTAACAGGATGATTCTTGTTAAAAGGGGGGGGGGCAAATTAATTTATAGTTTCTTAAATTTAGCCCAGACCACACTGGGTACCCAGGAAGTGTTGTTGTTAGCAACAAGACTGTCTAGAAACTTGCCCAGGTCTGTTCCTGGAGTTTTTGTTTTCAGATAAGTGAACTCCTCAAAATTACTTTATGTCAAAAATACTAAAATCAGTTTAAACATAGGACAAGATGAAGTTTGCAATACATTTCCGTAAACCCATACTGATTAGTTGCAAAAGCCTTGTGAGGTTTGAAGCATAACCTGAACAAACTGTTCCCAGGGTAAACATCAAACAGCGAAGTTCAGTTCTGTGTTAATGCAAACAACTTATTGCATATTAGATCTAACAGTCAATGCTCTTCATGTTAAAAACAAACAAAAAAATCCCTTTTCCATGTCAGTTATTTCGCTCGTAGATAATGACATTAGAGGCATCTAGATAGAATTTTCACATTCACCTGTGGTTTGAGTTAGGTAATATTGGGCCCAAACACTGATGTGGTGTTTTGTGGCAAGACTGTGCTCTGGCTTTGCGTGGTGTGAGACATTGAGACTCAGAGAGGGTGAACTAGATAGTAGTGCATTCATATGCAAGGACTGCAGCTTCCTCAAAAACAACATCTGCTTACATGTCTCGATTCCTGTTCGAAAAGTCACGGGAAAGACCACGGCTTTGCACAGAAACTCTCACACACACACTCACACACACACACACGCAAACACACACTTTACAGGTCCATCCACCTACCCCCATACACTCGCACTCAAACTCACACACATACACCCCCACACACTTGATGTGGGTTGGCTAGGAGAAGGGAGGGAAAAGGGGGGACGGTTTTTTTCGCATCTGACACTGAGCACTTCCTCCAACCTGCGCTCACTTCCTTTAGAGTAAGAGGCCCCTGTGACTCAGAACTGGGCAGGAGGGGATTTGCAGCGAGGCAGGGACTGAGCCACACGTTAGGAAAGCAATAGGACCCAACGGCTGTGGCTGACACAACAGGTCTCCTAGGTCCTGGGTCTCCTCCACACACAGGAGCCGACAGCAACAGTCAGCCATTAGTAGAAACTACTGTACTGCCTACATTATCTCTTCCTCTTCCTATAGAGGTTAGGCCTACAGACCTGATATTTCCAACCGATTTACATATGGCTGTCAAGGGCTTGCCATAAAACAGTGGTATCAAATATAGACTTCTAATCTATAATGCTTCAGATCCTTAGATCCATATCATGTACATATGCCCAACATAAAGGAGTCTGTAAATCGCCATCAAACAAACATCGCTCATGTTGAGATGAATCCATTCCATGGACCACATCCTAGACTGAAACATGGCTTAAATTCAGCCTATTTTTCCCTGAAATGTGAGAAGACTAAACTTGCTCCCCTAGCGGGTTAGAAGGCACAGTGGTGGTAAGGCCTTTGACAGGCTTAGTTTTGGGAACCTGCATAAAATAACTGCACACTAATGTGCGTGCGCGCAGACACACACACACATTTTTTAGAGCTAGCAGTCTAAAAAGCAACAAACTGATTTGTCTTAAGCAAGTATTTGTTTGACAGGCATTATCTATTTTGTACTAAGATGCCCTTTAATGCATACTACCCGATTATATGACATGAGTAGGCATCCTAGGGACAAAGAAGGAAGGGTGTGAGAGGGGTTGAAACTCCTGTTATACAACAGTAATAATAAAAAGTAGGCAATACAAAAATACTGATTCCGTTTTCGAGTCTAGAAACCATGAGTGCACCTTTGCACCTCCTCAATTTCATCATACGCCCAAAGGAGCCGAGCTGAGAGTGAAAGAGTATTTACAGCCTGTGCCTGAGCAACAGCAATATGCCCGTCCCTGCAATCATGTCAGCACGGCGCCAGCAGCTGTGCACCACGTAAGGTCCAAAGGTAGACAGAAGAGAAAGAGAAAACAACACAAGCCTGAGGTCAAAGCACAAAGCTGAGACTAAGACAGAGGAGAGTGTGGGGCGTTTGAGGCTTGTGTGTGTGTGTGTGTGTGTGGGGGGGGGGGGTCTTGACATTTTAGTATCTTGAGTATCTCCTGTAGTGAGACTGGGCGGGTGGACACAGTGTTGAGGCAGTGGTTAGGACTGCGGAAAGCAGTGGTGGAAGCAGGGGGAGCTTCGCCTAGTGTTTCGCTTTTCAAAGAGAAATATGCACCCACTTCAAATCCATCAGCAGGGGGACGGCATCCTTGGTAGATTCCTACAATTCATTTTGGACATTTATTGCAACGTGGCGTATCGGAAGCGAATGAGCTCAGAGCTGGAAGAGGGGTTGCAAAAGCATGTAGTTAGCTCATGTCAAGATAAAAGGGGGGGGTCCAAAAAGCTCAGAGTGGACGTTAATGTTCCTAAAAACCAAGCTTTGGGTTGGAAGATTAGAAGGGGCACAGAAGGGAAGGGGAAAGTGGTTTCCGGACACTCGGCCCTCTGGTCTCTCAGTCACTACTGTCATCCTCATCGTCGTCGTCGGACACGTTGTTGGCGGGCGAACGTCCGTAGGGGTCAGGCCGCGGTGCCATGTGCAAGCCGGTGCCAAGTGTGAGCTGCTCATAGCAGAACTCACAGACACGCACAGGCTTGGACGACTGGCTGGGCAGCAGGAACTTCTTCTCCGAGCACGGGCCGCACACAACGAAGCCGCATTTGCGGCAGTGGTGCCGGCGGCTCACCGGCGTGAACTTGACCTTCTGGCAGCGCATGCAGACGGTCGCCTCAGAGTCGGGAACCCAGACAGCTGCATGCTCGCCGGTTGGCGCCTTGCCACTCTTGGCCAGCAGGTCAGTCACGCACTTGCCAATGTGGCTCATCCACTCCGATTTCTCGGTGGCAGTAGCGGCATAGACAGCGAAGGACTTGGTGGGTGTCTTGATGAGCCAGCCGTTGCGCAGGTCGCCCTCGTCCTCCACCGTGTCGATGGTGACGCTTTCCAGGGGGATGATGTGCTGCTTGTTGTACTTCTTCTTCTGGATGACGATGTTGCCGTACACCAGGATGTCGTTGAACAGGAAGAACTGACGTGCCTTGGGTTTTTTGCGGCACAGCTTGGTAAGCACACCCTCGCCGATCAGCACGCGACCCGGGATGGCTAGCGGCTGGCCCGCCGTGCCGAAGCAGCCCTCCACCACCGCGATGCGTTTCGAGTTGGCCTCGCTGTTCGCCAGCCGGTCCACCATCTTTACTTTACCTGGAAGGAGGGGTAGGGGAGAGAGAGAGAGAGAGAGAGAGAAAAGACCAACATTATTCACAGAAACTTCCTCCAGTGACCAGAGAAAAGATTGAGCTTCAATGAACCTTGACCTTCAAATCAACCTTATCCCCTACCTAGACTATATGCATAACCTATGCCAATAAAGACTACTCAAACCACAGCAGTAACTTGAAAGAAACCATAAAATCCTCTAGATATGTTCTCACCTTAACAGGCAGTTATTTAAGAGGAGTGTACAAACACAGAGACACTATAATCTGTGTAATACTGTGTGAGAGAAACCACACACAGACACACACACACTTCCCCAACGTCACCTCCTGTTTGGCATTACACCCCTATGAGGTTTCACACTCGAAAAGGTTATCCCTTTCAGAGAGAGGTACATTTGCATGAGCCATTCTCTAATCCCTGCTTCTTCCTGTGAGCTAGCATTAATGGAGATGTCCAAACGATTTAATTACTGCTCACATTGAACAAAGTGAGAGATCTGTGAACCTGTCAGGCTCTCTCTCCACAAAAGAAGGTGGCCTGTGACCTACATGCTTAAACCTGAAAGTATTCAAATCACATTGAAATGAAAGCAGTAAAAGGGTTTATCTTGTTCTTGTTTTTTTTGTTTTGGTTTGATATAAAGCAATTTCATACGCTCTTAAAAAGGCAAAATGATTCCATCAAGCCACGGGCACGAGTTTGTTTACAAACAAAAGTGTGTGTCTTATGTATGTGTCTGAATATTTTTGTATCTTCTCACTCTCTCCCTGAAATCAGTAGGCTTCCTGGATAATGGCCTGCTCATGTGGAAAGGCAAAATGCTTGCTGTGACATCACAGGCCAGATAGTTTAGCTTTTTTTCTGTTCAAAAAGATTGATTTTCTTGCATGTCTAGCCATTGAATACAAATGCAATCAGCTGTGCAAATACAGGTTGAAATTAGAAGGCAACTCACAGGGAGGAAGCTATATCTAAATATGGAAATGTACCTTCCTCTTGCATAACGACAGACTGCAAACTGAAACATTCACATACACACATGTACGCACTTGAGCACCCACACTCCCTAATGATATTCCAAAAATGGTTATCAAACAGAAGAGTGTGAAGAGCACTCTTCCTGTTGTTCATCTTGACATATTCAAAAGGTCATGTGCGGTGGAACTGCAAGTGCTTACTGAAGCTGTTTTTTTTTAGTATTATTATTATTTATTTCTCACTCATCTCCCCCTTTGCAGTGGGGTGGCTCTCAATTAATTGTCATTTGTTGTAGTGTGCAGGCTGAGGCATTTTGGGAGAACAGTGGAAAGAGCCAGTATGTGCGTCTGCAAACAGACAATATAGAACTGAGTAGGGCGTAGGAGCAATCATGGTGGAAAAATACACACAACACTTTGTGTGTGTGTGTGTGTGTGTGCAGCTGCAGTGGGAGCAGTCGGTTTCATTAATCCCACTAGTTGTGGCGGTGGGTGCCTAAATTACATCAAATCAAACGAAATGAAAACGAAATGAAGAGCCTGAGTGATGAGCAGAGAGCACACAAGCCCATCATCACAGGGATGCTCTGAAACCCCAAAAGCCAGCACCTGAAACAAGTGCAGGTGTATGCCACACAGCAAAAAACAAAGTCCTCACTCAAAACACACACACACACACACACACACACACACACAGTCATCAGAGACCTCTGAGAGGTTTTCAAACAGCCTATACGACTGATTAGAGTCCTACTGAGCTAAGTCCAAGGGCTGGTCCCCTCTGGCACTGCTACAAAGGCCTGCTGGCCCCCATGCCAATACGGCTCACCCCTCTTTGAAGAGAGTGAAAATAAAGAAGGGCTGGCACTTTCTCTTTCTCTCCCTTTCTCTCTCTCTCTTCCAGCCTTCTATCATCACAGGCTGGGTAATCACTGGGGCATATAGTAAATGGCAGGAATGAAATGAGGGGGGCGGAGTGATAGTGACTAAAGGGAGAAAAAGAGAGGTTAGCAGGGAAAAGCATCAGAAAGTGGATGTGAGAGAATGACAGACAGACAGACAGACGGGGGGGAGGGAGAAAGAGAGAATTCATATAAAAGTGATAGATGAAGTAAGAGAGAAAAAGAAACAGTGATAGAACAAGGGCCTGAGGACAGATGGAGAAAGTGAGGCTGATCTGATCTCATTTCAGACTGCAGTGGGACAGCGGTGGTGGCACAGTGCTGATAAATGCCTTAGTTCAGGGCAGGGCTGGAGAGGCCAGAGCACTCGGCCAAATCCCATCACTCTACAGGGGCACGACTTTGCTCAAGAGGGGATGTGCCAATGATGGGACCGTGTGTTCTTCACAGTGGTGCGGTCTCCAGAGCGTGGGTTAATCACGTGTCTATGAGTCAGTCGCACAAGTCTTGTTGCAGGCTGGCCCACTTCAAGCGTTGGGCCTATGCATCATACATTTCTGTTTCATTAGCACATCCCTAATCAACACACTCAGAAGTGTTCAGTTGATACAGGAAGCCTGAACTGCTACATACTCACTCTCACACACAGTCTTACACTTAAGCATGCACATCATGTTCAGTGTGCATATGTACACTGACTGTACAAGCACACACACATTTTTTTTGCCGGTAACTTGTGCTTGTGCACGCACACACACGCTCCACTGCTCTCCTGTCAGCAAAGCCCTGTCACAGAAGCCACCCATCACAGTTGCCTCTCCCATCTGCGGCCACAGCGATAATTGCCATAATTAGCCAGAGAGATAACTCTGAGGCGGAGCTGTGCCACGCTATCTTCCAGTGCCCTCGTGGAGGATATCGCATAGCTCGCTCCCGGGAAAACCCCCCCTCTGGCTCCCCAAACTCCTAGTCTTCGCAACCACCATTATGACCCACGTCCCCTACGCATTGACGCTCAGTGCAGTGGACAGCCAGGGTATGGTACTATGATTGGGCGTCACATGGCTCCCTTGGCCTTGCGGGTGGGACGACTGGAGGTGGGGTGGATGAGGTGGGGGTGGAGAAGCAGGGGTGTCATGATGGGTGGCATGAGGCTGGCGGCTCAAGCGGGGTCTTGTGCGTGCCCTCGACCAAGCGGCAGTGGAGAGGAGGGAGATGGGTGGTGGATGCATAGATACTCTTTGCTGTGCACTAAACAGTACAGATCAGCTGTACCGCAGCATACGGCTGACCAAGGACACATTGCTTATTACGTCCATGTTATGCGGTTCAATAGACCGAAAACAGTCTAATATAAACTCGTATGGATTTTATTTTATTCAGAAAACTAGGCAAACATAAAAAAAGAAACACAATCATGGAAGGCATTCCAAAGCCTACGCAAACAGAGAACGTATGGTTAGATTCTTTTCCTTCCCAGAGCTAATAAGGCTTAGGTTGTTGTAGGTAGAAATGAGTCATGCAATTCCAATTGTGAATGTGAAATTCCAGGAGGGATTCAGTAGTAGTATAAACAATCAGGATTGAAGCTTCAGCAGCATATAGGCCTGGCGCACAAATCAGCGCCCAAGAAAGGACTCCTAGGGGAGCTTGATCGTAAGATGAGACAAAACAAGATATTATTGCACAACTGACTACAAATGTTGAATGCTGTCTATAAAGAAATGGGAAGCTTATGTAAACTAGAAAACAAACAGGACAGACTGGAATGGTGTTCAGCTGAAGTCTAATACAAACACCTTCCCCGCACACAGCCTGAAATGACAAGGCTTCCCAGAGAGAGCCAATACTAAGTGTGAGCGGCTCTCAGCAGTTAATACAACTTCAATTTCAAACAGTATTTTCTTCCTTCTACTCATCCTCGTCTTCATTTGGTGGAGTGTGAAGCTCATGGCTCAGATTAAGTGCTGAGCTTTAGCACTGGCCATGCTAGCTTTGGAACCCCCTCTGGCAGTGCTCAAAAAATGAGACGAGGCTTGCCAGGACAGGGACAAGCACGCACACACCATACCACACACACACACACACACACACACACACACACACACACACTCTCTCTCTGTGTGTAATGCTGACACACACACACACACACACCCTCAGTAATGCCTATCCAGTATTGTCACTTAGTCACCTATTCTGTACCACCACAAGGGTGCTGTGAGCAGAGGAGGAAGGCATCAGATAAAGATGAGTGACTAAACTATTCGGTGAAATTATAAAGCTGAGCATGGAGAGAAAGAGAGAGAGAGACACACACACACACAGACACACACATCACAGGGCAGTCCATGTGTCCTAGCAACAGATGGCCTTGAGGAAGACAATTCTGGTGATTTCCACAAACCCCCCACCCCCCGTCATGTTGGAGAGCTGCCGTGTGCCTTTGTCACCCACCCACTGGATTTCTAGCGGGCCTCAGGTAGGAGGGAAAACCATCTGCAGCTGCTGCCACTGGTACCACCGACAGTCAGATCCTGGGTTTCCATGGACAGTGTCTGTCCATAAGTGTGTATAGTGTTTATGTGTGTGTGTGTGTGTATCGTGTTTGATCAGTATGGTATGAATGTCTGTCCATATTATAACAAATGCCTTGTCTTTGCTGACCTTCTCCATCTGTTGTGAATAAGTCATCTGCAATCATACTCCATGACGGTATGTAATCAGTCCTGATCTGGGGACAGCCTGTGTGTGTGTGTGTGTGTGTGTGTGTGTGTGTGTGTGTGTGTGTGTGTGTATACCCATGCCATATTAATGGAAACAACCCAGCCACACAGCCACAAGTGTCTAGGGGAGGCACCCTAAAGCTCAAAATCCTAAGCATCAGAGACACAGGATGTCGTGGGCCTGAATACACAGTATGTGCAAGAAGACCGTGTCTTTATATAAAAGTTGCTGCCGAATTGAAAAAATGGAAATGTAATGCATGTTGTAGTCACATTTAATAAGACCAAGCAGTGGCTCACAGAGTCAGCAAAATCAGATCAGAACTAGCCTTGCCACTTCCATTCTCTGGACTCAATTTCCCATTTCCTGGAGTGTAAAGCCAAAGAATAGACAAGACATTAGACAAAACCTGCGAAGGCGCGTCTTGATCTTGCCCAGGCATCAATCAAGCCATCAAGCGAGCCTGCTAGCCAGCCAAGAGCTGGTGAAAAGCGCCTTCACATTACAAGGAGGGACACATTCCAGATGACTCATCTGCATGCTGCCTGTGCTGTGGCGACCGGCGACATGCCTGCTGAGAGTGGGGGAGGGGAGGGGAGGGTGGAGGAGGAGATGGTGGTGTGAGGATGTGCTGGCTGCCACTGAAGCGAATGGTAGTCCGGACAGAGAAGTGCTGCACAGCACAGGCGGCGGTGGACAAGGGCCGATCCCATTCGTGTTCCATCCCGTCCCCACGGCCTTTCCCCACACAGCTGCCTGATTTGATCCCACATGGTGCCACTACGGTTGCACACATCCACAAGCTCGCATCAGATGGACTAATAGGAAAACCAGAGGCGACGTTCTCCCCCCCTCCATAGAACAAAACAAACGGATCGGGTGAACACATCGGACCGGCACTGCTGGATGTTGCAAATTCCCCTGCCCCTGGGGGCAACCGCTGCTCCGATTCTGTCAGCCAGGATGATATGATAAGAGAAGAGGTGGGGAGGAGAGGACATGTGCCACTCTTCATCATTTCAATGACCCGCGGATGTGTTAACACAACAGGGTGATGGTGTGACGTGCTCATGTCTACCAGCCCACAGTGACCTGGATTGCAGGAGCTAAAGTGGGAGCAGTGTGTGAGGACAAAGGTCAGGAAGAAAAAATGACGAATTATATATATATATAAAAAAAATGTCTAACAGTCCCAAGCGCATGCGCATGTCTGAATGCATCCTTTGAGGGTGAATAAATAAACAATAAATAAATATTATTCCACCACTTAAACAAACAAGAGGACTCAAATATCCTGCTGAAAAAGACAAGGGAAAAGACAAGGAGTCTATTGCCTGTACTCAGAAACTACAACTCATCGCCCATAGGCATACTTGGTAGTCAAGGCAAATTGCAACACTGTTGCATACTGCTTGTTGCAATCCTCAATTATTCCTTGACTGGCCACAGGGAGTGAGGGAGAGAGAGGAAGAGGGAGAGAGAGGAAGAAAGAGAGGGAGGGAGGGGGGCTGAGGATGAGCAATTTATCAGTATCACTTTACCTTACCTCCATGATACAAGAGTCTAGCTCAGTCACAAACACACCCTACAATCTGATGTCTTGACTCATGTGACCACTGCAGGATACACGGGTAGAATGTGGTTTGACTTGCCATCCTTGCACACAGAGCTACCAGCTAAGTTTATAATCAAACCGCAGGTACCCTTTATGAAAATCCTTCATTTATCTCTCTCCATCACACACATGCACATTAATTCTCTCTCTTACAGATAATGACTAGACTACATAAGCACCAGTGGCATGAAATGGGGTGGGCCACTCCCCCTTGGAGTCCTTCAAAAGACTCGAGTATACAGCAAGAATGACACATACAGCCAGATCATCTCCTGGAGTAGGATACATGGCCTCAACATTACACAGGCATTGCTGATTCTGTGGAACAGTGAGGAGGCTTGGTACACTACTTAGCAACAGCACAGTAGCAAGGCTAATGAGCTAACTTTTAAGAATTTGGGTGAACCGCACAAGATGACATTAGCCTAGATTTGAGGCCTACACACTTCTTCTGTTCTCAAATCAGCTACTGGTTGCCAGTGTCACATTGTGGATGCAAACTGTCTGAGAAACCATTTAGTGTAGATTTACCGGTATGTTAAACTGTCATTTTATCAGATTTTGGCAACACACTTCTCTCTTGGAAGACAATATGATTCTTGGCCAGATTCTCCACAACTACACCAGTCATCTGAGGCAGCAGGTCTATTAGCCCCCTAATATATGCAACCAATATTCCATACGTCCCTCTATCCAACACAAACACACACACACACACCTGTTTGGCTCAACATTGTTTTCATGCTTTTAGTATCTCATGGATGGATCGGGGTTCTCCAACAAAGCAGGTGGTGTTTAAGCAGCAGGTGTGGAACAGAAGAATATTCTCTCTCTTCCTCCCTCCCCTCATTTCCTCACACACACACACAAACAGTTGCACTGCGGATGAGCAGCAGCTGTGTAGTGAGGAGCACAGAAACCAGATCCTTCTCCTGGCTGCTGACATTGAATCTGGGTCTGACTCCGGCGGAACACATGGGAAGCCCCACGCTTCACACAATGGGCCCAGGGCCCAGCGCACATCTTCAGAGGGCAGGAGGAGGCGGTTGAGGATAACGTGCTGGGTAAAAAACACACACATGCCATGCAAGGTGCCCACTTGCCACCAGAGCTTGAACCTGCAACCATCCAGTTGCCGAACGGAACCTCTACCACCTGCACCACCATCGCCCCACTATAGAGCACTCAACTTTTTGATCACTGCCACCCTTTCCTTTACCACTGGCGCAGACTACCCCGTCAGGCTGTCATTAAGCGTCCTTCAGACATCTGATCAGTTTCTGCTCACACTCAGTCTGGTCTCTCAGACAGCGCAGCACAGCATGGTGAGGGACCTGTGAACATGTGCGGTTACGAGTAAAAACAGTCTGCACGTGGGAACAGCAGAAAAATGAGGAAGTACACTTGCACCTTGTGCGAGTGCACGCCTGTGTGTGTAAAAAAAATAAATAAAATAAGGGACATGAAATGCAGTACGCGTTTGAGTGCTGGCAAGTGTGTGTGAAATCAGACACCAGTTGGGGTTGTAAGGTTGAGCTGTGTTGCACTGAGGCATGTATAGAACTGAAAGTGAGTGTGGGTTTGGATTCCACTCATATGCATGTTAAAAAGAGGGTAACGCAGGAGGATTTTAAGCTTCAGTATGTATAAGGGAGAGTACCCAACATATACGTGCTTTTGTGTGTGTTACTGTATGTGTCAGAGGAAGAGCACCTGCGTGCGTGCGCACGCATGAGTGCAGCTTTATGCATATATATCAGCTATGGTCCAGAGAGACCCATCTGTCTGCCTGACATCCAAAGCAGTGTATGATGTGTATATCTCTGCATATGTATGTATGCATGTATGTGTGTGTGCGCGCACGTGCATGTGGAGTGTGAGGGAGCCGAGCCCTGGCTGATTGGAATCAGCTCATGCTCCATTCATGGGTTATTGATGCCTCCGAGCCGGAGTCAGTGTCCTCAGCTGGGCGGCGGATCCCTCTTGAGCTGAAAAGCATCATTGAGCAAATGGTGATCTCACAATGGGTGAAATTGTCCCAGGTGCTTACGTCCAAAAAAATGCTTAGCTGCAGGCAATTTCGCCCATAGTTCTCAGAGGAAGGAGAACACCAGGAGAACCAAACACCACCAACAAGCCTACATCTGGTTATTTGTGAGATAATGCTGCAAAAAAACACTAGACATGAGCTTAAGCCCATGGGTTTGCTGATCAAAGATTTTGTAGATGGGCAGTACTGATCCAATAAGTATCACAATATCTTCCAAAAATAACTCAATACTTCTTTGCTGCCTTCCATCATAAAAAAAACCTTATGCTAGCATGACATGGAGCCTGATAAAATGAATAAAATTAACACTAAAAGGAAAAGATGTCCACAGAGTGGTGCACCTGTGGCCAGTGTCCTCTTCTATGCTGTGGTGTGCTGGGGAGGCAGCACAAGCACGAGGGATGCTGGACGACTAGACAGGCAGGTGAGAAAAGCTGGCTCTGTTGTTGGCATGAAACTGGAGTCACTGACACCACTAGCGGAAAAGAGGACCCTGAGCAGATTGCTATCTATACTGGATAATGACCATCACCCTCTGCACAACACAATCTCCAGATGGAGAAGTATGTTCAATGGCAGATTCCTGTGTCTGACACGCTCAACTGACAGGCTGCACCATCTTTTTGCGTTACAAATAGCAACAATACATTTCTATGGGAGGACTTTTTAAATGATGGATCTTCTCCTTTGTACGTGTGTGGATAGACTGGTCTGCTTGATTCTACACCACACAGAGACCCCACGTTTTACGCCTGGACCTCACCTGGTCTACCTTTTACTTTTATTTTAGTTACCCTACTCAAGTCAAGACTGGAGTGTATTGGACTCTTACTGGGCTATATTACTAGGGTTACCATAGCATCCTCCCGCACATTGCAATCTACCCCCACATCAAACAAATTAGTACCCTAAAACATAAAAGGATTTAGTCTGTATTTTTATAACGCACGTCACGTGATACCAGAATTTCCTATGGGAGAATAAAAGTATATATCTATCGATCTGTCTATATAAATTTTGTGTTGGTGCTCCTTGAATCACACGTAACTGGAAGGGAGGCTCGATTTAGGTTGTAGGCTAGATTTGGTAATTTCTCTCTCCCTCTCCCAGGCACAATAACACTAATAATGAACATCAGTAATAGGCCACTGGATACAAGCTATTATTTTAATATCAACCAAATCTGACAGCTCTGACAGAAAATGGTTTCTATGCTTTTGCATTGTCCAAATTAATTAGCACTTGGAGAGAGTAGCCTTATCTTTAAATAAAATGGGTTTTTATTGGATGCTCAATAATGTTCAGTAATTTGGACAAATTAATTACTTAGTTGTTGTTAGCTATAACCACTGTTGAAAAGAAAGTACAACTGAACAGGTTGAACTGAGCTGCACTCTTTTGTATTTTTAAAAAGGCCGTCCATTCCTTACATGCATGAGTTGCAACCGGGTGTTTAAGCTGGATAACAGCCTTTGAGGTGTGCTGTTATACGGAAATAATGAACTAGGCGGAGGAACTTAACTCCGCCTTATGGCGTTGTGAAGTTATTCAACTTCACCTTGTTCATCGATTCCGTATAACAGCACACCTCGTCGGCCGTTATCCCTTATTTAACACACACACCCTGCCAGCCAATCAGTAATCTGTATTCCATTTCTCTGGGTGATAATCTTTAAAATACTGTCTTTTGGAATGCCATCCGTTTGTGACACAAAAAAGGCAATATGTAACAACCTTGGCTTGTAGACCTGGGAAACATTCCCTAAGTCTAGTTAAAACACCATAGCCACTTTACTTCATCATGAAGTCAACAGTGTACTGTATTTCTTTTTAACAGCTGCCCCAGTGATGTTCAGACTTTTTCAAATATGGATGCCCATATATTTTGCTTTTCCCCCTGGGGGACAGAAAGCTGTAGGGGTTTTAAATAAATAAATAAATAATCTGCACTGGTGCACCACAGCATAACCATTACCAATGGATTTGCACATTGCCTGTGTCACGTGTCACCATGTGACGTGATCCTCAAATGCCTTTTAAATAAACAGCTACTTCAAACAGCCCTAATCCAATTAAGAAGAAAATGCTTGAAGAAATGCTTGTTATGTCTTAGTAACAAGCTGTAGACTGCTGCTCTTTTTTAAGCCAATAACTCTGAAAACAAACAGACTAATTTTAAACCCCTTGCACTACCACAGCTATAATGTGACCATAAATATTTGACTCAGTGCTAAATTTAAAAAAAACAGTCGAAAAAGTGCTGTGGGTTAACAGAGAGATGTGGGTGTCAGCAGCAGTGGACAGAGGAAGAGAGGCACATTCACTGGGCAGATTCATAAAGAGGAAGGTTCAACAGCAAACACTATTTATATCTTACGCTTGAAGTTGACTTGCAACAGCTACCCCATGCCACAGACAAACGATCTCTTCCGCCCTTCACCCAAGATGGAGCACGTTTATGAGGAGATCTGAAAACCTTGCTCACACCTGATGTATCTCTGGGCCAAACATCCTGTCATCAAGAGAGATAAGATCTACCCTCGTTTTTGTCTGGGCACAAAAACAGAGAGGAAGAGATTATACACAGCAGGTAAACTTTCATGTGACATCACTGCACATTTCTCACTGTTACACTGTCTTGGGAAGTCTTTCTGCTTCAAGTAAATATGCTGTCAATCTGACAAGACACTGATCCTGGGACAGCTGAACAGAACCCTTACCTCAAGATTAAACTCAAGATCATCTGCATCTACGATGGACTGTTTCTCAGTGCGGCATGTAGACTCCTTTAACACAAAGCCATCACACAAAGGCGATCATGCTGGGCTAGGTCATGGGTTCTAAATACACCTCGCTGGGAGACAGAGGGAGATTATCTGAACCACCAAAACAGCTCAACTCATAGAGAGCTCAGCAGATAGGATCTCACAAGCTTGCACACTGTGAAGAGCACAGGGCCACACCTGATATGAATGTGTTATCAAAGCAAGGGCTTGCTACAGCAGTCAACTGTGAACCGTGAACATCACAGACATCTAAGTCTCAGGGAATGCCATGGGTGCCCTAAACAGGAAGTTGTACTGCCAACTCTGGAATGAAGTCTAACACTGAAACAAAGTCTAACACTACTCTCAGGTGATTTCCATTTTGAAGAGCTGCCAGATGAACCCTCTCAGCAAAGGGATATTCATTAATCGTGACACTTTCCTATTTCCTAGCCATCTCCCGAGGGTGTCCCACCTCCTCTCCCTGAGCCAGTCTGCTTAAAGTCTATTAAGAGCACATCTTGTTTTTCGCCTTTCTTCCCTTGACTATAAAGCCTTGATGCAATACCAATGATAATAGGCAGTAAAGAATAAGGGTCTCTTCAAAACTGTAGCCTCCAGCAGCACTGTCTTCACTGTCTGCTCTCAGCAAAGCAGGCTAAACTATGTAATAAGAAGTGTTTCAAACATCATATCTTTTAAAAAAAACTGTAACAAAAGTGCTCACAGGCTTTTCTGCCCCTGTCCACACATGAATGTTCCCATTTTTTTTGCGCGTTGAAAAAAATGTGTCCACACACGAGCCAGAGCGAAAAATATCCGCGTCCTCACAAAAACGGAACACTGAGTGAAAACGATGTAATACATATTCCACATCTATATGAGGCGCTGTAAACTGATACAGCCAGAGCCACTGGACACACCAACACCAGAGAGTGCATTCGCGTAGAGCCCAAACACAACTCCGTTGTCCTCCATTGTTGTTTTTACCGCTTGTTGTGTGCCGGGGTCTTCACTGCTCTTCTGGTCATGTGACGGTGACAGATTGGCAAAGTCATCATTTTCAAACACAGCAACGAAACGACTGCGTTTTCAGATTTTTCCACTCTGGAACATGTTTTCAAAAAAAATTGTTTTAGGTCACCCAAAACGGTGGCACCGTGTGGACGCAAGGCCAAAACGCATAGAAACATCTCCGTTTTAACAGAAAAACATTGCCGTGTGGACTCACAACTAACAAGCCATTTCCTCTCCCATACACCCACTCTGTTTGATGTTAAAGAAGTGCACAACAAAATGATCCCCATCTTGAAAAAGGCCTAGCTGACATTGTGTAGCTTGGGTAGAATGGGTCCATGGAACATTTGATGTCTTTATGTGCAACCTTGGGTGGCCACCGAGACACAGATGTGGGAAATTCCCCAGTCCAGAATTACAGTGTGCCTCCTTTGCATGTGTCACAAGCTTGCCCACTTTTCGACATTGAGATTTACAGAAGGGACTAAGCAGGATGATATTCAACAGCTTTAAACCATGTATACCAGACTACTGACAAGTTTTCATTTCAGCAACAGAGCACAACAAAGTTGTGTCAGAATAAACCACTTCAATGGGGCTGTTTTTTGTACCATTTTTTCAGTCACATATAACGATCAGTAAAATCACAACTGTCAATCCTTAACCTTAAATAATTGAAATTCAAGGCTGTAGATTACCTGTTAATCAGCATATGACTCAGCTTGGAGACAACAGTTTTACTTCAGTGATGCCAAGTGCACACCAGTTATTCATTCATTAGGCTACAACCAATAATGATCTCATAGTCAAGTCATTCAGAGAGTTTAGAAATACCCTCCTTTACACCCCCACTGAGAGACACACTGGACATGGGTAATAAGTTAAGCAACTCACCCAAACTAGCCACCAATGTGGTCCCTTCTGTTTTTAGCTGACACGCACAGTCTAAGTATGTGTACCATGTGCCTCTAGCGATTGCACTCGCTTGCTTAAGTCAACGGCACATTTTTCGACTCAGCTATTTCCATTCTTGCGAGGCGGGAAGTGCTCAAGTCTGGGTGGTCAAGGTCCTGCAACAGCCTGAGCAATTATAGGTCTAGTAGTTGTTGTGCTGCCTGGTCACTTCAATGCCCCACTAAGTGTGACAGTGTTTAGAGAGATAGACACATTTGTATGCTGCTCTGCCTTGGAAGAAGTTAAGGCACCTACCAGCATAAGCAATATCCTGTAGCCTAGTGTCTGATCATAAAGCTCCCTGCTCTGAAGAGACAAAAAAGAATCACCGCGACAATATCTGATATTACATAAAACAAATTTTCAGTCCAATACCTACATAACATGTAGGCCTACACCACAAAAATAAATTCTTCTCACTCAGATTTACAATTGAGTACAAAAACCCCACATTGCAGCTATACTGAAATTAGTGATGAATTAGTGGAATTCTGACAGTTGGAAACCCATCAAAAAAGATCTTGTGCCTACATTTAAATTTTAGCAAGACCAGATTCCTGAGGCACACAGACAACAGACCCTCAAACATGTTCCAGGTTCTAGGGTCAGACTTTTAAAATGCCTCAAGAGAGAGAGAGAGAGAGAGAGAAAGAGAGGTGGTGGTGGGGAGGAGGAAGGAACGAAGGAAAGCCTAGTTCAGAGTGATAGCATCTGTTTCTCACATTCATACATGCTCATGTGTCAACACATGTCAACACATTCTACTCAGCTACAGCCCACCATCCTCTCTGAAACTACAGGCACTGTGCACTAGGGATATATCACAATAACAGAAATGTAGTGATTAATACCAATACCTGTAAAATTACACAATTCTCAAAAGCCAAATCAGTACCACAGTATATAATATAGTAACAGTATTGAATATAATAAGTAGCCTAAATAATTTGATGTAACTGCAGTTAAACTGCATTTCTTCATTAAAGATTAGAAGGTCTTTCATGATGGCACGTAGGCCTTGCCGACTTTGAATTGCAGTATCCAGCCCAGGAAAATATGTTTAATTTCAAGGGCTCACTGAAAAAAAAATGTGTGTGTGTGTGTGTGTGTGTGTATGTCTCCAGTACTTACAGCACTCTAGTGCCTTAATAAATGGTACTGGGCAGTATCTCAGAATTTTGGTACTGGAAGATACCGGCAGTATCAATTACATTTCTACTGTGTACTAAGCTGAACTCACTGCACAGACCACACTAAAGAGGAAGTGCAGTTTGGATGCCATTCTTTGCCACTCTTTGAATGCCATTCGTCCCAAGGTGTTGTGGGTACTGATATCAGTTTCGCTTTCCCCTTGAAGAAGGTGAAGACCAATCAGAATACTGAAGACCAGATGAAGTGAGAGCTGTCTAAATGCTGATGGAAATTTTAAGAGTAATAATAGAGATTATTGCTGATAGAGGGGGAAACTGTGTTTTTTCCATCATTACTAATGACCACAATATTTCACCTGGATAAACTATTATCTGAGACGACTTTTTGGTATCATTTATATAAAGATTATATATATATTATATATATTATATATTATATATATTATGTAACATCTTGACCTAGGACCTAGTTTTGTGGTAGTGTACTGTTGAACAACTTGGGACATACAAGATAGTTGCTGTAAACCCTTCTGTCATTACAGCCTATTGATAGTAACACTGTTATACCTTGATACAGTGAAGCGGAATGTTTTGTCTATCTTAACCAGAAACCAACTGATTTGCTCCTAAGGGTCTCATGACATTTCCCAAGCTGGCTATATTTCGTCAAATAGACTGATAGAGTTTCTCTGACATCATCGAATTATGAGCCTCTTTTCCTCCAGAGGCAGCCCAATTAGGGAAGTGAGAGGTACACATTATGGAAACGTCAACTTCAAGTCAAGTTGAGGTGATCTTTCCGTGTTGACGGTGGGAACTAATAGCCTACTAATAAGATGCATCAACAGCGCTCCAAGCTTTTACTAAGCTGTTGACGCGCGAAACGTTTTATATTATTTGACATGTTAGTTCTCTGATTGTAGCTAGATACTTTTGGATCGCCGTATTGCATATAGTTCACATATGTAGTGTCAAGCGTTAACATTAAAGATGGGTGGAAAAAAAAGAACCATCATCAACAACGTCAGTTATTATAGGCTTATTTCTCTGCACCGTTCTTTCATGGTGAACGATCACTACTAACTTTGAATCTAACATTACACACTGGTATCCCCAAACGTAACGATACCATGCTCTGACGTTAACTTATTTGTATACCAGGACAACGTTAAGAAAGTTTCTGTATAGGATGTTCCTGTCACTGACCGCTGTAACCCGTTAAACAAACTCGCTCAAATACACACATCATTCCTTTACATAAAAGGAATGCATAAAACAGAACAGTTAATATGGGCAGCATATGATGTATGTAACCTAACCTGCTAGATTAGTGACAGGCTAGCCGTTTCCATATTGTTGAAGTTAGCTAGCAATACCTGCTATCGTTAGCTGATAGTTCCCGAATGATCCAGAGTTTTTTTTCCAACAGCTAACGTTACCCAGAACGCAACTAATGAAACAACACGCAGATTATTTAACAAAACCAAACCTTGAATGGAAAATAAATTAACTGAAGATGGACGGGCTTCCTGGTCAAGTCGATTTACTACGCTAATATTAGCAAATAACTTAACCCTGACTATATCCCAAGTGAAGCTAACATTAGCACGCGATTGTATATAAGCCTATTTCCAAGTTCCAAGTCCATATTAGCAGGCTAACGCTAACTAGTGGTTAGTAGGCTACGCTAGGAAAGTAAGTCCATAAAACAAACAGAATTGCGACTTTCTATATTTAAAAATACGTACCTCGCGAAGACAACGTATGCCAGTGTAGCTGGGTTGAGCAGTAGTTCCCAGACGAAATTCCAGATTTGTCACCCTTTCAACTTTGCCTCTGTGTCAGTAGCAAGGCGGCAGCTTACTAGGGCACTATGCGGGCAATAACAATATGGCTCCGTAAAGTTGTTAACGGGATTGGAAACGTCACTTCTCAAAAGACGGATGGGAAGGACAGAGACGTTCTAAATTTATGTAATAAATAGAATACACAAGCACACAGGTTCATCTTTAAGTCCCTCTCCAAATGCTGTGCGATCACTAACCTGCTTCCGACTTTCTTTGGCGTCTTTGTTGAAGTTGATCAACCGGTATGACAACTTTCTTCCCAATGCAACCCCCTATAATTCTAATGAACCTTTGTGCGACTTGGATTCTTTTAGGATTAGGGGGGTTTATAAAAAGCAGACGTGAATTCCTCAAGAAAGGTTTTTAATGCAAGAAACATGAAATAAAGAAAGTTTCTAAAACTCTGCTGGAACCTTTAGTGACTGATTATTAACCTTATATTGTAACAATATGTGTTGCTTTGTTGCAACTGACGGATTCTAGGCCTACTTGACAAGTTATCACTGGAAACTCGCTAACCTACAACCCAACTATCCATATAAAATATTTATGAATGCTTGTTTACTGGTGTTTAATATTAAATGTCTATCTTCCTGCAATATCCATTTGGGTGTTTCGTGGTGACCAATGATTTCTCCTAGCCTGACTTGCGACTAATCTTTTTTTTTTCTGAGATTGAGACTCTAGGAGTCTAGGAGTCCAGATACCTTGTCATCTCCCACTTTTCTAAGGATCAACAAGTGTAGATCAAAATTCTTTTGGTTGTTTCTTGATTTTGGTTTCTGTGTAATCTCTCTTCCTCTCAGGGAAGCCTGTTCTTGATTGGCTCCCCAGGCAAACAAAATGAAGCGCCTGTGGTCATACTGAACTGCAGAGCAAAATCACAGTTTTCTTGACGAAGTAGGCCTACTGTCGTTGGTTATTCTAGCTCAGTTTCATTATTTTCGTAATCCAGAGAGACAGTTGACTGCCTGTCAAAACTGACTTAACCAGGTAGTTTTTCTGAAAGAGTTTCTAAGTATGTCTGTATGGATGTCAGCCTCTTGACCTACTTGTCCTGTCACATCCTCCTGCCCACTATTCCTATCTGACCCTGGGAGTTGTCTGACTTGAACAAGCTTATTGTTTTGAAAAATCAAGTTGCATGTCTCACTTGTGAATCCTAATTATAAGGTAGTAATGCAATGACAAAAATGGAATGGTCCTTTAACAGCATAATGGTCAGTCGTTAATTTAGACAAATGCTCGCAAATTCAGTGAACTGGGAGAATATCGGGAGATAAATGCAGTTTATCGTTGCGACTCCCTGCTGCCCCCTGGCGTTTTCGTCTTATAGTCATACACATTTATTTACAATATCAAGAACTTGACTGGCGTATAGCCTACTGCTATTTGCATGCCTTAATCTTTCCATCCCCATGAGTGATTGTCGTTTGCCGTAGTGACACCTCACTCTTAACCAAGCCTATGTTATTTCATTGGCTATAATCCACCTTGATGTACCCCGGACATTTCTGTGAAAGCAGAGATGATCAAAAAGAAGGAACCGTTGTTTTTAATGGTATCTGAACCTCGGACATGGCCATTCTATGATTTCAAGTGTGGGCCCAATGAACTAAGCGACATATTAGCCTACGTCATTGCAGCCTATATAGTGCACCATTGGAACTGTTCAGGGTATCCATCTGACTGACGACGCTCCCTCTTTCGGAGTTTATCAAGACTTAACAAGCAATATTTCATGATGAAAATATTTAACTTACATATAAGACAATACATAACGACGCAATCGGTAAACAGAATCATGGTGCGTAATAGATTTAGTAGAGTTTCTTTTTGCAGTGAAATGTTATCCAAATCATTGAAGTTCACACTTCACCACATGGACTCTCCTAAGATGAGAATTTGAGTTTTTTGACCAATTACACCAATGGTGAGTCTACATTTTTGTTTTTAATAGACTATTTTCGCAATAGTTGTAAGCAGTTATCTTCCCCAATGATAACATTGATGCATGCTTACAATGAGTCATTGTTTTTAAGGTCGGGCTTCATAACTCACCTATAGCTATCTAAACCCTGCCAGCTGTGGATGTTAAACGCCACCAGGAAGGCTTGGTGACAGTGGATTCCATATTTTTCAAATGTAAGAGGAGTGGTCACTATTCGGTTCTGCACGGCACGACCGACTTTTACGCACTGGTGACCAAAGATGCAGCCGGGACTGGAGCCAACGAACTGTACGGTGTGTTGCTGCACACTTGCCAACAAAATACTTATGGTGGTGTTTATGATCCTATTGATATTTGCGATATTGTTTGGAAACTGTGTTACGCTGGCGGTGGTGTTTGGAACCAAACATTTCCACACTCCTCAGGGTTACCTCAAAGCATCACTGGCCACGGCTGACCTGGCGGTGGGCATTTTTGTGGTGCCACTCTCCGTTTACGCAGAGGTTTCTCTTTTGATCAACGGGTCCACACCAGAATGGACAACACGCAATTCAAAAGACATTACTTTTCACCCTTGCATTTTTATCGGACCTATGTTTGCAGGTTGCACACTGGTTTCAATTACAACTATTTTCCTTCTTACTATTGAAAGGAGTATTGCCGTTGTAAAACCACTGCATAAGGACTCTGTGATAACAAAGAAGAGAACAAGCATCCTAATCATCTTCTCCTGGCTAGGGAGTTTTCTTTTGGCTGTAACTCCGATTATATTCAGTAAAGATATCGCACTGGAATATAACCCATGCAGTAGAATGTGCAATTACGCAGTGGGAGGAAATGGCTTTCCCTCTCATGCGTGGAACATTCTTTTACTTTTTCCAGCATTTGACTTCACACTTCTTGGGGGGACAGTGGTGATAAACATGATTTCTCTTTCTACTATCCGCCAGCACTCAAAGAGAAGGAAGCATCTAGCGGAGGCTGACTGCCAAAGTATCTCCAAACCCTCCTTTTCCGATATCAAGGCGGCAAGGACAATAGGAACTTTGACTTTAGCCTTCACAGCGTCTTTCACTCCCATTGCCGTATTCGTCGTTGGGAATGTCATCGGCAATGAGTGGTGCAATTTCTCGTTTTTTGCTTTCTGGATATTAGCCACAAATAGTTGCTGGAACGTTATAATATACAGTGTCAGAGACCAGAAGTTTAGACATCGCGCGCACCAGCTTCTGGCATCGCCGCGGGGAAAGAATGATGCCAACACCTAATAAGCATCAGTACATTATAATTTTATAACTTTGCCATAATTCTATGAATTTAATTTGAAATGCTGGAGTTATATCTCCAAATGAATGCCTTGCAGTATCCCTATCAGCCTAAAACAGGTCTTCTCTTTTATTTAATTGTATTTATTGTTTTGCTTGGGTCATTGGGGTCTTGGTTATTGTGGAAGTGGTCAATGTATTATTACTTTATTTTTTTAGCATGTAATGTTGTTAATGTTCATATTATTAATTGCACAGTTTGTTTATTACAACTGTAAAAACTATTATTATTTTATAATAATAATTATTATTTAGTGTACCTTTATTGTCAATGCTCTTTGATGTACATTGCCATGTTGCCTATATGTTCATGGTTATTTCTGTGTGTGTGTGTTTTTAAGAATGTTACATAGGGATTGCTGTTGTCAGTAAATAGTTGTATACATGCATGACACTGGATGGCGACAGAGCTCAATTTGATTCAAACCGACATACGTTTTTACAGAATAATGGAATGTACAAACTGTTTCAAACATCAAGGGAATAGTATAACTCGGTGTGCATGGTTCAGTGGGAAAGGAGGCTGCAGGAAAGTGATAACTGCATCACAGCTCTTGTAACAGGCATGCTTTCATGTGACTGTTGTCATTTAGGCTTTGTGAAATGTTTACAAGAAAGCAAAGAAATAAAAAATAAACAATTTTTTTCAGTTATGAGGCATGTGTTACTTTTCTCATGACTCCAATTATGTTAATGAAGACATACTGTAATTACAACATCCTATTCCAATTACTCACTTGCAAGAAAATGCTTTCCTCTAAATGATCACACACACTCCTGACAGACAGCTACTAAGGACACAAGGTAAGTCCAGGGGCAAAGTATGTAAATGCTGCCAGTGGTAATCTTGAGTCTGAATTTTCTAAACCCATGCGTAATCCTATTTGAGGATTATGGTCAGATGAGTCTCCAATCATTTGTCCCTCCACTCCTATACAGGGCCTGGAGTGGTCAGTGTGGAACCCAAAGCTGCCAATAGCCCATCAGCCCATAGTCGTCAGACAGATGGCCTAGCCTTTGTCTGTTTTGTTTTGATTTTTTATATTTTCCTTTCTCCTCTTCACTCTTATTTATTTATTTTGTAATCGTATATCTTGCAGGCAAAGATATGATCTCTCTGTTGGGATTCTCAGAGACATTCTGTCAAATCCATTTTTCCCCTCCCACTTTTTTTTTACCACGTCTGGAGTAAAGGGAAACCCTCTAGAGAGTGTGTGCAGTCACATTTTAGTACAGATGGCCACAGATCAGGGATATGTGGGAGGGTTTGGTCTTACGTAGGTTTTTTTTGTTGTTGTTGTTTTCTGCTCCCTTCAGGACCCCAATGTAAGGACAGCGTGCTGATTTTGTAACTTCAGCAGCTCTTGGAGGGCCCAAGGTTGTCAAAAATATCATGATCTCTGTTGTAACACTCTCATAGCATTTGGCAATGGTGTTTTGAGGGACGTGTAATTGTCATTCTGCACCATTGAAAGTGCCATTTCAAAAGAAATACGAGAGAGAGAGAGAGTTTCAGCATGTCTCCAAAGAAATTCTCAGGAGTTTATTGCTATGAGATATATTAGTATACACTGATGAATTGTGAAATAATTCCTTGATTTAAATGTGTGATACTTGCCCCATTCTTCAGTCCAAGCTCTGTAGAAAAGCACAACTGTGACAGGGTACTCAGAGGGCAGTTTATCACTCATTGACAAATTATTCTCTTATCTCAGTCTGAGTAACATCTAGAACTCTCATTTTTGTTCCTTTTAAAAAGCTCAAGTCTGTCATCATATCAGTTACACATCATCAAACAGTTTGAAAATAAAACAATGTGCAGTTGTGTCATTACTTGCTGCTTTCTAAAAAAAATATTTTGATTAATATTTAAAAATTAAATATTTAATAAGAAGAGGCATTTGAAAATCAAACAGATATTTTGAAAGCTTTATACGGGTTAGCTTTGTACCGTTGACATGCAGCTAAATACATAGGGATCAATGTTTGTGTAACAAATAAGCTCTGTGGAATGTTTTTTTACTCTCTGAATAGACTGCTTTTGCAGATGGAAAAATAGTTCTCTCAGATCCATAACTACACTAGCTAGGCTAAGACCACCTACTACCTCCGTATTATGCTGCGTAGTGAGGGTGCTGTCTAAAGGCTGCGCTTTCCTTGACTAAATTTCTTAATCAAACAGAAATGTAAGGCAAAACCAATAGGTTTCAAACAACACTTCAAACAAAACTTCAAACAACAGCTGCCACCTTATTTTCCACGTTTCCAAAGGCATTCATTTCTGACACTCTGAAAATGGTGCATTTTATTTATTTATTTATTTAACCTTTATTTAGCCAGGGAAGGTCCCATTGAGACTAAGTTGCCAGGGAGTCCTGGTCAAAATGGCTGTGAGCAAAATTAGTTTCAGACAATAAACCGTTGACATAAAATATGGACACAGATAACACACTTACATAGACACACTGGCAACTAGACAGAGTAAAAAATGGTAGTGACATGGTTCTAAAGACAATGACATTCTTCAGTGTACACAGTATTAATGACTCTTTTTAAAATCTCTAAGGAAGTCAAGGAATCCATACTAAATGTATTCTGCAGCTTAGATGCAAAGGACGAAAAGCCTGTTTTCCCTATTTCTGTTTGTGGGAAACTAGCAGTAACATGTTTGAGGAGGAGGTGCTACATGATATGGGGTGGAAAGTCAATAAGTTACTAATGTAATGGGGTTGTTTGCCCAACAATGCCGTTGCTATATTTTTAATTTGCATTTTAAATTTGCCTTAACAAAAATGGTCATTGAACTTTAGAATATAACATGCAATGATATGTTCTTGAGGGGTCCCTGTTACAAACTGCAAACAAAAATGCAGAGTTATAAACAGTATCCAATTTGTTGTAAAGGTGCATATTGTATATTGTGTCACCTTAATCAGAGACTGACAGAAAAGTACTCTAAACCAACCTTTTCCTTGCTAAAAAATAATTTGGGTCTAGGTTATGTTAATTTATTATCAATATTCTCTTTAAATGAAAGCTTTTCACCTAATTATCTTACTAATTGATCATCAGGGCGTGTGATAATCATATCGTTTTTTTGCATTTAGTGCAAGCTTTATCTGGACTAACAACTTTTGTACAGAAATAAAGGCAAGCCTCTTTGATAGAGGAAACAATTGTGTAGAGAATTGTATCATCAGCATACATCAGATGTTATTTGGCTGGATTTAACTCTTTATAGATATAATTTATGTATACAGAAAACAGGATGGGGCCTAGAATTGACCCTTGACCCTTGACCCCTGCCAACTGGCAGTTTTCTGTATAAACCACCTGGTGGTGTCCTTCCTACTAAGTAATTACAAAACCAGGCCAACACAGAATCACTGAAACCTATTGCCTATATTGCTTCAGTCTTGGTAATAATAACTCATGGTCAAGTTTAGCAAACGCTTTTGTGAGGTCAACAAAAAGTGAAATGCGTATTTTTTTTGTATGTAAAGCCGAAATAGAAGCACCCATTGGGTGGACCTTAGTGTATCATTTTCAGCTAAATAGTTTTTTCACTTGCTCATTGACAAAAGATTCAAAGGGGGATCACCCCCTTTTATCAATGGCAGGACCTGAGCTGATACTGGGATAGATCCACTAAATAAGCTAAGGATAAATATAGCAGCAATAGTGTGAGAAATGAAATCTGTCAATGTTTTCAAGAAAAAGGTTCAATTTGATCAGGATTTACGCACCTAAGAGGCAGATATAAGATTAAAATGAAAATGACAAGTTAGATATAATTGTACGGTCAGCATTAATTGCTGCTATACTGGACTGGGTTATAACCTCTGAATTAATGAAATGTTCATTAAAGGTATTTACTATATTTTGTTTTCCTATGTACATGATGAAGCCAAAGTAATATTGCCACTGAAAAAAATATCAGAAAATTTGCTGTGGTATGTAATTTATGTAAAGCCCTTATGTAAAGCCCTCTTTATGCCAACTGAAAATGTTCACAGCGTTGTCACTAGATTGTCAAAGACAGTCATTCCCTGGAGACAAGATAGGCGTCCTTGGGTTTTTGATGGAACCACAGTAAGGCCATGGAACACAGTCCAACCAGAAGGAAGGTTACATTAATCTATTTCCACTGTTCTCATTGCCCTAGAGCAATTTGTTTTTCATGGTGAAATAAAATCACAAAAGGTCATGTCTCTACACTTACTTACTGATTGTGTCTTATGCTCAATTTATGACTAAGTCCCAGCAACAAACAGACCAAACAGACTCTTTTATTTAGGCTGGTATTTAGACATAACGTTTTGGTGCCTCTCCTCTCCATTTATTACATTTATGTAATGGAAATCATAGTAAATAACCACTATACATTATCTAATCCTTTGTTTGACATGAGAGTCTTGTTTTCCTATCAAAGGACATATCCTTTGATAAAAGTCTATTGTGGTCTGCATTACATGGATTTGGTTTAAGTCAAGACGTCACTATAGAGGTTTGGAGTATTTCTTTCTTTCTTTCTTTCTTTCTTTTTTAAAGCCAAAACAATGACACTTTACAGAGGTAATCTGCCAGCAACCTTCATAAGTGCTAAGTTATAAGCAACTGGATTTCTTTTTTGGAGCTTCAAGTCAATTTGTCTTGTTTTCAAAAGAGATCCTCATCCTCAATAAACAATTAATCAGCTATAACTTAATGTCTTGGTTCTCCCCTTGATAACCTGAAAGTGTGCTCTGATATATACTACTCTGTTAGCCATCAACTCTATCTGCTCAAGAACTGAACCATGCTCAAAAATGTGCAACACATTTGAAATGGATGACATTCATATTAAATCAGCAATCATGCTAACTATCACGCCTAAGTGCATGATTTCAGACATGGTTTTGCTGATGATGGCGGAGTGGACATGACAGTGCTGTCTTAAGTAGCACTAATAAAATCCACCTTAAACATATCAAACACATTCAAATGAATGTCATGGCTCACTGTGATATGATTTGCTAAAGCTGTCCGTTGGTGAAGTGTATATTCTCAACCTGAGTCAGTGTGTGTAAGGTGTCAAGTATTTTCAAGTAGAAGCTGTCCACTACTAATCCAGTGCTCAAAGGGCTACAATGGGATGTTCCCCCCTCATGTTAAGACACATTATTCCTGTGAAGGAATTAGTGCCTAGTTACTCCACAATGCTATGAAGCACATTTCAAGATGTGGGCAAATTAACAATGTTTTGCACAACATTAGATAGCAAAGAACAAACCAGCTGTTGGAGACGGTCAATATAAAGTCAATTTATAAGTAAATTTGGTCTCTGCATTTATCCCAGTCGTGAATTAGTGAAATACACACGGCACACACAGTGAGGTGAAGCACAAACGGGCAAACCTTCGATGCTAATCTGATCACCACAGTGATCACCCCACAGCACTTTTATATCATCTAGATTTAGCCAGAAGTCATTTTTCTTTGCACCAACTTAGAAACAAAGTCCTCTGAAAAGGAAGAATAACCCCAACCCTGAGTCAATTCAATGTCTCCTGCAAATAAATGACCATCAGTAAACTATCCATTGCCAAGAAACAGAAAGATTATGTTTAAACACTGTCAAAGCTGCAATTGCTCAGTAAAATTGTAAGTGTAAATGTTCTCTTTACCAGGTACCTTTTTGCATTAGTCATTGATCCATTTAACACAGAAATGTGGCAAAACAGGAATGCTTTTCATTGTGCTTTAGCATCCCCCCACCTCCACTCCAAATGAGTTCAGACAGGCTCCATCTCATCTGTGTTCCATAAATAATGACAGGTGATTTGCAGAACATGACATGAATTGTGCAATACCAGTAATCATCCAGGATGGGGGTCGGGCTCTCACTGACTAAATGTTCTTTTATAGAGTGTCAGTTAACGATGCACTGACTGTCAGTCATTTCTGCTGGGTGAACACAGGGAAGGTTTTAGATGACTTGAGTCATAAATGGTGGCTGACAAGGAATGTAGTATGCTTTTAAAAGGGGGGGGGGGGCCCATTGTTCGTTCTGGTGCAATGGAAATGCATACAGGTAATTTTCCCAGTACTGACTCAAGGTGACTATGTTGTTGATGTCAAAAAAAGGCAAGAGGCAGTCTCAATGTGTGTTTCACTAATTCACGACTGGCAGACCATATTTCCTTCAAGGGATCAAAAGAGTATGCATGTATGTCTAATGATCTCTTCTTATATGTCTCGATATGTAGAGTTGGCTAAACTTAGAGTTGGCTAAACTTCTCTGGACAACATGATGCTCAGCTTACCACTTAATATGTGGTTGTGTCTGAGCATCCTATCTATCTCTCCATGCTGAATGTATGATGAGTCCTTTCTCATATGAGCCAATACCCCACATGAAAGTCCTTTGAAAACATCCTTTAATGCAAAAAAAGATATGAATACATCTAAAAATCTGACAAATTTCAATACCTCTGCAATTGGATACAGTACAGAATGCAGAAAACAGTACAGAGAAGAGTACAGAAAAAAACAAACAAAACAAATCAGTGGGGTTATCCAATAAGCAATTGTGATAGTGATAGTTTCTGTTTTTATCACTTTACACACCACTGATTACACACATTAATAAATCTCAGCAAAGCCCCGCTAATCCTCTGTTTGACATTACAGAACTTCATCTGACAGGTGTTCAGCCACCTTCTCTTAAAATTCAAATGAATGAAAATTTACCCCGTCAGAGTTGAGAGGCTTTTATCTCTGAGACTGTGCCCCACCTCTCTGGTGCATGCCTATGACTGAAGGCATATCTGGGCATAATTCTGAAGTCTCAGTCTTGTTTTTCCCATCAAAAGACATTGGCTTTGATAAAAGCCCATTGTGGTCTGCATTACATGAACTGTCAAAAACTATATTTGTCTATAATTTTGAGAAGAGCAGGGGCTAGCAGTCTGTTTCACATGTCTCTGTCCCAGTGCATCCTGATGGTGTTCTTATCTGTTCCAGTTACAATCACCTTTCTCTAAAAGCCTCTCTTTGATGTCAGAACACAATTAGTACCACCCCATGTCTGTGACACCTTTGTATGGAAAGTTACCTCTGTCTTTTGATCCTGAAATTGCTAGCCACCACCTGGACACTAAGTGATAATTGAGCTCTTGCAAAACATGGCAAACTGACAAATTAGTAGGCTATGGTGATTTACCCGTTGAGTCTGTTTGTGTCTTATGATTGCTTTCTTTGTGGACATACCTGCCTAAATGCGTTTTTTAAAAATCGTTTTTATATAAGGATCCCTGGCTAGTAAGAAATGTTGGCCATATAAGGTTGACAATGGTGTCAGCTACATGAAATTTCAAAACATTTAAAATATGTTTTTGGTTTTATAAAAAGTTTAGAAAATCCTTTCACTTGTAAACTTCCATTGTTGTAAAAAGTGACATCCTGGTTGAGCTAATCAAGGTCCAGTCAAGGTGCAGCAATGTCTTACCAGTTCTTACTAGTCAGAGAACTGTTAGTCTACAGTGAACAATGCCACTCCTGCTGCACTCTCCACCAACTATGCATTTTCCCACACCTCACGTCCATCCAGGAGAGGGGGTGGTGTGGGGCTGTTAATATCGGACAAATGGAAATATACTCAACTGGTACCATCTGTCACATACAGCTCCTTTGAATACCATGCCATCTTGGTAACGGCACCAGTCAAAATATATCTGTGTGTTATCTATCGTCCTCCAGGTCAAATGGGTGATTTCCTTGAGGAACTTTACACTCTGCTTTCTTTTATCCCTGAGCATGACTGTCCCATGTTTGTTCTCGGTGATATGAACATCCACTTAGACAATCCAGGCTCTGCAGACTTCCTATCTCTGATGGACTTCTTTGAGCTACAGCGGGTTTGCAGTCCTCCAACTCACAAAGCCGGTAAGGAACTTGATCTCATTTTCACCAGGAAGTGCGGCACTACTTCGCAGACAGTTACTCCTCTACATCTATCTATTACTTTATTCAGTTCAAAGTTTCTCTCTGTCAGCAACCATCTGCTCCTACTCCCACTGTTTATTTCCGTCGCAATCTAAGGAATCTATCTCATACTCACTTTTCCTCTTTGGTGGCATCTGCTCTACCACCGTCTAGAAGTTTCTCTTCTCTTGAGGTTGATTCCACAGAGCCTGTTCTACGTTGAGCTCCTGCTTGGATTGTGTGTACCCTCTGTCTACCAGACCCGCACGATCCACTCAGTCTTATGCGTGGCCTTATGACTATAATGACTCGTTCAATGCGCACTAACCTCAGAGCTGCTGAGAGGAAATGGCACAAAACTAAGAATTTGGCCGATCTAACACAATTCCAAGAACTGCTATCATCCTTCTCATCTTCTATCATGACAAGATTCACAATGCCACGGACACCAAGAAACTCTTCTCCACCTTCAAATCTTCACTAAACCCACCTCCTCCACCTTCTGCAACTAACCTCACAGCTGACATTTTTGCTGCAATTTTGCTAACAAAGTTGCAGCAATTAGTAGTCAGTTCTCTAACCAAACTACAGAGGTTCCTCCTGCAAGTCTCTCTAAACCAACTGCTTCCTTTTCTTCTTTCACTCCTCTTTCCAAGGTTGAGGTGTCTAAGCTTGTCACAGACAACCGGCCTACCTCCTGTCTTCTGGACCCTATCCCAACAACCCTTCTTCAGGCCATAACCCCCACCATTGTGACAGCAGCCACACATGTGGTCAATGCTTCATTAACTAGGGGTACATTTCCCACCACCTTCAAACAAGCCTAGGTAACTCCGCTGCTCAAAAAACCATCCCTTGCTTCCACTCAAGTGGAGAACTACCGGCCTGTCTCTCTTCTTTCCTTCCTTTCCAAAACCATTGAACGAGCTGTCTTTAAACAGGTCTCAGGATTTCTCACTCAGAACAACCTCCTCGACTCCAACCAATCCGGTTTCAGAACTGGCCACTCCACTGAGACAGCACTTCTGTCTGTGATGGAAGCATTAAAAGAGGCCAGAGTGGCAGGTCAATCCTCCGTACTCATCCTGCTGGACCTATCAGCAGCATTTGACACGGTCAACCATCACATCCTACTGGACAAGCTGACCAACATGGGTATTGATGGCACAGTGCACTCCTGGTTCAAATCCTACCTTACTGGACGGTCGTTCAATGTATCATGGCTAGGACAGACATCGGCACTTCACCAACTCACCACAGGACTATCCCAAGGATCTATGCTGGGGCCCCTTCTCTTTGCCTTGTACATCACCTCGCTGGGCTCAATCATCCACTCCCATGGCTTCTCCTACCACTGCTATGCTGATGATACCCAGCTCTATTTGTCCTTTCCGCCTGACGACTCCACAGTGTCTACACTGATCTCGGACTGTCTTTCTGATCATCTGCACGGATGAAAGGACATCACCTACAACTAAATCTCTCCAAAACTGAACTGCTGGTCCTCCCAGCCAAACAAGCCATATATCACAACATCAGCATCAAGATTGACTCCCTGTCTGTTTCTCCCACCAAAGTGGCAAGAAACCTAGGTGTCATGATCGATGACCAGCTGACCTTTGCAGATCACGTTGCCTCTGTGGCCCGGTCAATGCCGTTTTTCCCTATTCAACATAAGGAACATCAGGCCGTACCTAACCCAACATGAAACCCAGCTCCTGGTACAGACTCTGGTTATCTCTCGTCTTGACTACTGCAATGCCCTCCTATCAGGCCTTCCAGCCTGTGCTGTGAGACCTCTACAGATGATCCAGAATGCAGCTGCACTTTAACCGGGCGCATGTCACACCTCTGTTCATTGAACTCCACTGGCTACCCTTGGCTGCTAGCATCAAATTCAAAGCACTAATGGTGGCCTACAGGGTGATTGATGGCTCTGCTCCCATCTATTTTTTTGCTGCACTTTTTATTACACTATTGCACTTTCTACTTAAAATAGTGTTTATGTTAGCAATATGCACTCTTTGTTAGTTTCTTTCATTGTGTTGCAGCTTGAAAGACTCAAACCAAACCTGTCTACATAATGTCCATATTTGGTGGAGTCCTTTGACAACATCCTTTCCTCTGTCTTTCAGTGTTAAAACAACCATGCCAACCATACACTTTCTCCACAAAAACAGTGTATGCGATAATAGGAAAGAAAATGTTTGCACTTTGTCGATTCACAAGCATTTAGCAAGGAGGTGTTGGATGGTGGGTGTATCTGCTTGTGATGTAAGAGCTTGTTTGTGGAGCCGGTTCAGATAAAAGCATGCTAAACAAAAAACAAACAAATAAATAATTCAAGCAAAATTGTATTAATGGGGGGAGTGCATGTTTAAAGCCAATGGACTCAGACATGAAGAGGAGCACAACATAAACTAACAGCCTCTGATGGACATGGACTAGTATTGGCCTAAACAACAAAGAGACTATATATAGAGGCTGTACAGAAAGCATGAGAACAGGCTACTAAGCCTTTCCAACAGGGCCTTCTGGATACATCAAACACATCAACAAGCCTCTGCTGCCTTGTTTCCATCTGTGTACTATGATATCTGCAAGTCCAATAGGTACCTTGAGTGCTTCTACTTTTTCCTGTAGCTTTCAGTGCTTTTCTTCTGATTCAGCACTCTTATTATTAACTCAGCATTGACAGTGCTTTATAGTTGGGACACCCAGTACATCTTATAAAGCCCATTAAGCCCTGTTACAGATGTTCAATCTCCCTGTTGTGGGCCTTCCTCAGGACATGCAGTGGAAAACGAAGGTAATTAATGCATTCAGATGTTCAGAGGCAGTAGAGATTTGAACTCAACAACCAATCAAATCAGACCCCTACCGTCCCTGCTCCTTAAGGAGAGTATTGATTGGGTGGAGGACATTATGAAGCCTCCAGGATTGTGTATATATGTGGACTAGATGTTTTTTTCCCTGAAAGTGCAAATAGGCTAGAGGACTGCAGGAAGAAACTGACAGGTGTTTAATTCAATTTTTTCATTAATTTATTCAGTTTACCTTTAATAGCCTTTATTGGGCATGTTCAGCTAATCAGGGAACTCTATTGTTGCCTAGTCATTACTGAGTGAAAGTGAAAATGAAAAGCGTGTTTATCATAGCTTAGGGGTTTCAGGATGACGCCAAGGGCTATAGCCATTACTTGGAATGAGGTGCACAGTGCAATGTCTAACTAAAGCTTATTTAAAATGAGCTAATTTAAACTTGGGGCAACACCTTAAGCACAAAAACTGATAAGACAGCTTCCACATGCAATAACATGGCTATAATCCATGCATATTTTTTTGCTGTCATGAAAAACATTGTGCAACAGTACAGCTTAAATGTTGCTTAATTCTTTGACATTTGATTCATTTTTATCTGCTTAAGCTTATTGACTTTTCCATGTGATCTAACTAATGACTGCATGTTGTGAGGCCAGAGTTGAGAACATGCAGCTTGATGGAAAATCCATGTAAGCAATAGGCAAAACATGTTTACCACCTTTAAAGGAGAGTTTCAACCTAGAATTCTGTTGTTAGGAGGTTTTATATACTCTCATTGGGCACAAGAATGACAAGATAGCAGAGGCTGTTGGCCTGCTGTTGTTTTTGCTTGTCGGTTGTCCGGTGGTTTGCCGCTATTCTGTGTTCATATTCATGCACCTACGATCACCATACACCAGTGTAGCACCAAAATGAACCTGTTATTATTATGTAAAAAGTAAGGTTTTTTATTGGTAAGCTGAACATGTGGAGAAATGCAAACCTAAGTACGTGTACTTCATGTAAACCCAAACTTTGATAAAACTGCCTTTTCATAATCAATAAATACTACACTGCATACAGAGAGGGTGTCTGGCAGTCCCAGTACCTCACACAAGACAATCCAGACTCTTTTCATATATCGTCTTTCTGAGAGCTACGAGAGCCCTTCTTGGGGACCCTGTCCTAACACTTAGCCTATCTAGCCCCCCCCCCCCCACACACACATTCTCATTTAGCACTTGCTTGTTGTTAATCCTGTTGTGTAAGTCACTTTGCATAAAAGCGACTGCTAAATGCATAATTGTTATATAAAGTAAATGAATGACGACAAAGACACCAACAGCAACAAAATAGATGCATGATCAATATGATTTATTTCAGTATATGCTCATGGAATCAGTGCCTTGGTATGACTTCATCTAAACTGAGTGACTTTGTTGAATCATGTCTGTGAAAATATCCTGTGCTTGTGAATGTCAGTATGCCTGTTTCCACGATCTGAAGTACAGCTGTAAGGGAAGCAGCGGGTTCCTTTTTTGTAGACTGGGATGGAACACATCAAAGTCAACCTTCCTCACTCGCTGCAGGTAGTCCTCCAAAACAACCTGTGTGTTTCAGAGACCATAGAAAGCATGCTTTACTCTCCAACAGGGCAGTTTAGAGACACAACTGAGGATTCATGTAAACATTCCACCTCCAAGAAACTCGTGAAGACCCAGCTCCAGCATCTCCTGGCGTAAACTTTGGGAATGCACTTAACAATTTAATTTCTCTGCACTATTGCAAATTAAAATTGTGCAGTTTCTATGTTAGCAATATGCACCCCTTGTTTGTTCTTTCATTGTGTCGCTTTGGATAAAAGCGTCTGCTAAATGCCTAAATGTAAATGTAAATGCATTCAGCTCTTCCTTCACCATGAGTCTAGACTTCTGAAATGCAGAATACTACACTGCCTGACTAGTAAAACCTATAGTTTTTACAGTGAATCCATTCCACATGAATTTTTTTCTTTAAAAAAAAGCTGTTATTTTAAAACAAACAAACAAACAAAAAAACAAACAAACTATGAGACAAAGAACCATTCACACAAGGGCAATATCTGTGAAATACAACAATCCATTTATGCTCTGGACTCATTTTTCTTTGGGAGGAATCACTCTGACAAACAAAGGATGTGTACAGAGACAGTCAAAACTGTCTCATTGCCATTTCATGTCTGCCTATCTACTATCAATCTCGGCAATGTCCCAGTGCGCCCCAGAAATGGTGAAAGTTTTTGCCCTAGGACCTGAAACTCACCTAACCTGAAAGAGGTTCAGGTGAGTTGGACAAAAAATAATGCTCTTAAATGGGAACTAAGGCCAAAAAAAAGAGTACATGACATTTAGTACATGTCCTTCTACGGCTTTGAATGAGTATTATTACGACCCTTGTCAGACTGCTAAAAAGAAGCAATTTTTACAGGCCAGCCATGCACCGTCCATCTACATGGGACCCTCAAATAAGGCTGATTAACTTAAAGGTCTATGTCAGACCACAGGGCTCGAAATGCATTTTCATGAGACATGCTTACAAATAAAAAAGTCAAAGATTGACATTGCACACTGCAACGCTTTGACCTTCACCTGAGGAAGCTGCTGGAGCACTTTCCTTCCAAATGAGAAACAAAACTAAAGAAATACATCATTAGACCCCTCTCCTTCTTTAACTTCCTTCTACGGTTTGTCTGGCACCTGACAGGTGTGGTGGATGTGTGCACACTTCTTTTTTTCACCCTAAATTTGAAAAGCTGTGAGTGAAACTGAATTGCATACGCCACACAAACAGGTGTGTGAATGGCTCTTTGCGTAGCCTTAGTAATGGTCATAATGGTCAGCAAAATATTTTATATATTAACATTTTATAATGCTGACTTAACACTGTGAGTCAGCACATAAATGTTTAATAGAACATAAACACTCATTTATCTGTTTCAAACCCTGCCCCTAAGTCACAGGAGTGTATATTTAAAACCAAAACAAGCAGTATGAACATGAATATCTTTAACCCTGTAGGGCATGTGTGTTAAAACATAACTGACAAATTGAGATAGAGGCCCAAAGAATATCAGAAGGCAATCCTGTGGAGCCTGTTAACTTTCCCTGCAGTGTGGAGGAGGAGGAAGAGGATGAGGAGGAGGTGGAGAAGGATGAAGGAATAATAAAAAAAAGACATGGACAAGGAGCACAATGGTGAGAGGTGACAAGGAAGAAAGTTGAGAGAACACTCACAGTTTGCAGGAGGCCAGCGAAGGCAGCAGCCGGAACGCTCTTGCTAAATGATCTGGCCTGTGAACAAGACAAATCAATACACAGGCTTCATGGAACAAGACCTGAATGAGGTTACTCACTCGCTGAAGCAGGAGGAGGGAGTTAGCCAGTGCAGGGCAATGAGGGAACAGCGTGAGTGGAGGGCAAGAATGCAACAAACGATAAAGAGGCAATGGCAACAATAACAACCACAACAGCAAAAGACACACATTGTGTGTGGTGGTGACTCAATACACCCCCAGTCTCCTTTCATCCAGGCCTTGAGGTGGAGGCTTTTTTCCTTGCGTCTTTACAGGAACGTAACAGGCACAGACCCTCAGACCTGTCCTTCAACTACACACTTAATCCAAAACAGTGTGAGTGGCTGTCCACACATTCCAGTTCCAACATGAAACAATGGCTTGATTAGGACCATTAGGGACCAGATTGGGAGTCATTCTGCACTGACTACATTTGATGCCAGTATTCTATGACAGCATTCCATCAACAGGGCCTCAAAAATTCCTCCCCATCTGTGTCAGTAGAGTACTGGGCTATTGGCACTCGTTTGATCACATGTAATTCTCTGTGATCAGCGGCCTTCAACATTTTCAAAGGGGACTAGCATGCTGTGATACTTACTTCAAGTGAACAAAATCAAATGTAGAATGTACTAATTGTAATTGATATTGACAGACAGGCTAAGTATCAACTTAGACTGTCTGAATATTTACATGCTGTTGAATACTTTAGCATGTGTTTGTGTGTGTGTGTGTGTGTGTGTGTGTGTGTGTGTGTGTGTGAGACTGTGTACATGTGTGGGGAGAGACTTACATGTTGTAGATGTACATGAGCTTGGCTGGCAATGTCGTAAACAACGTCCTTGACATTCTGCTCCCGGCTCTCTCGGATAAAGTCTTCTTGGGATACGCCATGCTGAGAACAGAAGATGAGCATTAACTGGCATCTCCCCCATGCACGCCCGCACACACACACACACACAAACACACAGACAGTAAACATCATCTGCCACCTTTTCAAACCCAATCTCCTCTGCACAAGCATTCCAGAAAAGAGGCCAAGGTACTGTCTGTGTTGAGTAAGCTACATGCCCCACACAATCTCCGTTCACTGCCGTTATCTTTACAGAAGTGTGTCTCTTTTTTAGCCATCTGTACAACTGAAATGTCAATCATTCAAAATTTTGTTCTTGGTCTCTTTAAAGCTTTTCTGTAGAGATCATTCTGTGTTGCTCTATGTGATTATGGAGAACAAAACAAAACATTTAGCAAGACTGTAAAGATGTTTCATTAACAAAGAAAATATTTTAGAATCGCTAACTGACTGGCACATACACCTGTTTTCTTTTGAGCAAAATCCACAAAAGCTCTGTGATTGCTATACCACCCCGCATTCACAGACCAGTCAATCTGTTGCTCATGATGAAAAACTCAATCCCCTGTAACATCCAAATAACTACAGATTCTCTGCACGGTGAACAAAGGACTTCATTTTCATGTAAGATAATTGCAGAAAAGCCTCTTTCTGATTGATCTGGAGAGGTATTTGTTCAATTTGTTCAACAAATGCCTCAAGACTAAAATTAGACATGTTGGCTCTTAGACAGCCTGGGGTGTATACAAATCAATAAACATATTGAGGAGAGTGTCTGGGTAAATAATATTGACACAACAGACACTGCCCAAGGGATTCCTTGCTATTCTTGGGCAGTCTGAGCAGAAAACTGTGCAACAGCAACAGCAGCAACAACAACAACTTCCATGGTGACAAAACCCCAGAAAATGGTCTATTAAAAAGTTTCCCAGAAAATGCTAGGAAACTACCAATGTGAAACTTTGAAAAATCTAAATAGCATGCAGAGCAATTACAGCTAATACAAAGAAAGCGAAATTAGTCAGGGCATTGCTCTGATGTAACGTTTGAAGTCGATGCTGTGCTCATCAGTGGCATGTCATTATTACACATTTGGGCCAGAGAAACTGTGAGGGAACAGTTAATACTGACCTCTGCATGAAACCCAGAGGAAATGAGCCGGCAATTAACAGCACTCACTGCCGACTAATGGCAGCGCCCAAAGTGTCCCTTCGCATACTTTACCAGTCTCCAGTTATAATGGGTCCAACTGCACACACAGACAATGTGTTACAACAGTGACCCCTGCTGTTAAAAAGCTGTCTGCCTCATACATGATGGTACATGGTCGGGGGATCCAGGGGAGATGATTGCTTACTCTCTAAGGCATTAGTTCATTTTTCTCTACATATTTATACAGCATCACAGATCATGACCCTCCACACACACACAAACACACACACACACACGTCTCTGGCACATCCAATGACAGGTCTATGTCTTTAGGTTGACAGATGGTGTGAAACAAAAGCAGTGGTTTTGGCTTAATTCCTGCACACTGCACCCCCCCCCCCGCTATGACACAATTTCCCTCTCTACTAGTGCTGCCATATGGGTCTTGCGTACTCTACTCTCCCTCTCTGCAAACTACGGCGCCCTACTGTGCGATCAACTGAGCCAGGTACAACAGGCTGTATGTGTGTGCCTGTGCGTGCCTGTGTGCGAAAAACCTGCTGATTATTACGTTTATTATGTTTATTATGCATTTATTTTTTTGGGAATGCATGAGCATGTTTTGTATTTGACCAATTCATTCAAAACATGGTACAGTTGTACATACCGCGCCATCCAGTAAACAAAAACAGGTTAACACAAAAAAACAATAATGCTTATTTCCAGTGTGGTCCTTGCACATATGTATTTGTGCTTCTGTGCGTGTTTATCTGAATGTCTGTACGTGTGTTTGTGCAAGGCATGCATGTGCGCAAGGCGGCTGGTTACCGGTCTACACACAACACAGCTCTAAGCTAGGATGATGAGAACATGAGGCAAAAGGCCAGGAAAAGGCCAGCCAGCCTGCCTCCCTCTGCTGTCGCTCCAGCCCTCCCATCCCATCACACAACCGCCACAGCCTGGCCTGACGGCCACCATTAGCGCCAAGGGCCAATAGTTAATTTTGTCGACCGAATAGGCACTCCTGTAACTGCTGTATCACACACTCTCATTTTGTGTGAGAAAGCTTTTGATTAATATGTGGCATTCAAATGAGCTTAGGCTTAAACTTGACAAAAGCAACACAACTAAAACACTGTCTGCAATAAAAGCACATCCAGCATCGAACAGTGTGTGCACCTTCTCTGACACTTACATTTCTGTGACCAGCATCGCATTAAGAAGACTCCTTCTTGTTTTCAGAAACAGGTTCATATGACCTCAAGGGATCATTAGGAGTCAATCAGAGCAACCTCAAAGAACTGGGACACGGAACAATTGTTTACTCACCAGCATGCAAATGTCCATAGGGAGATATACTCTTCTCCGACGGCTATGGTATGGAGTCGCCCGCAGACAAGTGACGATGCCTTGAGCCTTGCCAATGTGGCTGGCTGCGTGGTCTGCGTGTACATCTTTTACACCTGCACAGAAGAGGTCATCACAAAAAAGGGCATCACACAGCATTACAACCTGGCAGCTGAGATGTACTGGGACTCTTGCAGCATAAGAACATTTATTTTCCATCTCAAAACATATGCCACTAAAAGGATTTCACATACATAAATCACAAGTCTTGTTTGAGATAACGGAGTGAAAACTAAAATTGAACAGATTAAATATTTTCAAATATGAAAGGATGCAGAAATTCATTTGTTCCTTCTACATTTTATTTTTGTTTTTCCTTTTGGAAGGAGAGACACTTTGATAATCAAGGCCAATTTTTTCACAAAAGAAAAAGCACCCATCAGATATTTTCTTTCCTCTCTGTAAATTGGCAGATTTAAGACTCAGAGAGTAGATTTAAGATGTTTTCAGACCAAAGCACAGAACTACAATGCCAATCCATCACATTCATATGGTCTCTTTACCAGTTACTTGAAATTCCTGCCCAAATATGATCATGGACAAAAATCTTGCAATGCAGATTAATACCACTATGATAATAACATCTAAACAACACTGTATATGTCTAGTGACTTCATAGTTTATAGTGCATCTACATTACCTCACATCTGACATCTGTTGCAAGCACTACTGGTGCACCACAGGGAACTGTTCTATCGCCTGTAGTGTTCACTCTGTACACCTCTGACTTCAGATACAACTCTCAGACATGCCACATGCAGAAGTCCTCTGATGACACTGCAATTGTGGAGTGTATTAGAGATGGATAGGAGGGGGAATACAGGAGCCTTGTGGAGGACTTTGTGGGATGGTGTAAGACAAACCATCTACAGTTGAACACCACCAAAACCAAAGAAATGGTGGTGGACTTTAGGAGATCAGCCACCCCATGCTACCTGTCTCCATTGATGGGTTGGATGTAGAGACGGTCAGTATGGACAAATACCTTGGACTACATCTTGACAAGAAACTGGACTGGTCTGCTAACACTGACACACTCCATAAGAATTTCCTCAGGAGGCTGGAGTCCTTTAAGATCTGCAGCAAACTTTACCAGTCTGTCATGGCTAGTGTCCTCTTCTATGCTGTGGTATGCTGAGGAGGCAGCAAGAGGACGAGGGATGCTGAATGACTAGACAGGCAGGTGAGAAAAGCTGTCTGTGTTGTTGGCATGAAACTAGAGTCACTGGCATCAGTAGCAGAAAAGAGGGGATGACCATCACCCCCTGCACAACACACTCTCCAGACAGAGGAGTAGGTTCAGTGGCAGACTCCTGCCTTTGACATGCTCAATTGACAGGCTGAGAAGGTCCTTTGTCCCACAGGCCATACAGCTCTACAAGGCCACACAGAGGAGGAGTGAGATAGACTGGTCTGCTTGATTCTATACCACACAGTGACCCCATGGCCTATGCCTGGACCTCACCTGGTGTACTTTATCATTGTCTTTTAAATGACCCTACCCAAGCCAAGACTGGAGTGGACTACTACTGAACTCTTACTGGGCTATATTAGCCCATTGCACAGACCCCACCCACCCCATTCTATTACAACATTTTTTCAGTTTTTACTCTTTTCTATATATCAAGGACTGGACTAAGCTTTTGCACAGCTCTCTTAACTGCTTATATTGTTCTTTATATTGCTGCTTTATAATGTGCAGCCTAATTATACTTATACTCTGCCTGGAACAGAATCTCCACTGGAAATATACTCACACTGACACTTTTACACAAGAGTTACCATAGCATCCTCCTGCACATTCCACACCGCTTCCAAAACAAACAAATGGGTACTCTAAAAGGCACATATAATAGGATTTACTCTCTGTATTTTTATAATGTGCATATGTTGTGTGTATGCCATACTGTGGAAGCTTATAGATACCAGATTTTCCTACGGGATAACAAAAGTATTTATCTATCTATCTATTTATCTATAATTAGTTTATGTATGACTGAACATGGACAAAGAATCAAACACTGAAATTTTAACTAATTGAAAGTTTAACTAATTAAATCCTTAACAGTTACAGGATTTCCTCACTAACATTAAGGAAAACACTAGTCAAGTGTTTACATGTCATTCATTCTAAGTTGCATATCTGTCAAGGTTAACTATTTTTATACAATATATTTTCTTTCAGTAGTTTGAAATTTATGGAAGACATGTATGGGCAGAACATGCAATAAAAAGTACAACAAGAAATTTGGATTCTGCCATCACTTCAAGTCTGACAGCATTTTTTTTTTATAATACCAACTACATATTTGATGTTCGAAGCTCCACTTTTGAAGTGCAGGACACAACTGAACTGGGACTCAATGAGTGCAAGAAGGGGCTCACAAATAATTGATGAAAGTCTGTGGACTGCCAGCTTACCTAGTGTCTCCAGGAAAAGGTAAAGCAGTGAGGACTGAGTATTTTCAGAGTAGGTCTCCAGCTCCTTCAGGTTTTTGTATGCCCTGTCTTCCAGGTCTTTCTCCTGATAACATCAAACAAGGAAACTTGAAGAGAAAACATGCATACTAAGGGATTATGTGACGCAAGATGCCATGACTTTCAAATGCACAATAAACTAGAATGTTTCACACTTACTCTTTCAGATATGATTCTCAGCAACCACCTTTTTGTGAGAGTATGTGTTCGCACGGCCTACAGATTAAAGAAGAAAGAATACATCCTCTTAAAGTGTCAAGCAAAATAAAGACATACAGAAGTTATACCAACCTTCCACAGTTCGATACTAATTGGTTGAAGTGGTGGATCATCCCTGTAAATATCTTCTACTGCTGTTTTCCAAAACTGCATGCGCATTAAACCAATAGTTTTCTGAGACACTGCATCCTTCACCTAAGACAGGAGACATTACACCAAGTTACTCCAAGTTGCAAGACAGTAATGCATCATCTAACCTCCTACGTTCTTTAAGGACATCATGACTACTCGGATTTTTGTGTTGCTCTATAATTTGCTATTGTTGGAATACCTGCCTGTGCCAGTTCCACATTAAACGCTCTCAAGGCCAAGGTTGATCGGCGGGCGGCCTCCGGTAACAGTAGGGAAGAGATAAATCCATCATAGTCCCGCGACCTATCAAAGAATAACATTAGGGTTGCTTAAAGAATTAATCACTGGACCTTCAGGACCATGGCATGTCATGGATACAATGTCCACCTATTTAGACTAACTAAGCAATATAACACGAGTGGGAGTGGTGTTTTTCGGGGATATTCCCACGGGTGTGGTTAAACCGAATTACTTTATTTAAATGCAAGAGGTGCAAAACATGAAAAGAACTTAGCTGTCAGGCTTAGGTTTTAAGATGTAGTCTAACTTTATTTGGGAATTAATATTATGTATGACACATTCTGTAAATCATTATCAAGCGTCGCAACAATTTAAATGCGCCACGACAAATTAAACAATCCAAGGTAAACCAGCCTTGCACAACCATAAATTAGCTAACCTTATTACCTTACAAGATCAATACAGTATTTCTCGTTCTGTTGATTACTTGAGTTTGTTGATGCTCTTAAACATGTTACTTCTGTCGGTCTTTGTATGCAAACATAATATGGTATTATCCTTTTTTGAAGGGAAGCTTTAGTGGAGAGTAGCCCATGTTTAGCGCTGATGGATGCCATGTTGACAAACCGCATACCCTTCAACTTTCACCTTTTCCCTTGTGTTACACACTTATCACTCCGATACGCCAGAAGTGTTCCGCTTAGTATATTTTTTGGTATGGCAACATTGTTTCAGTTTAGAGCAATTCTAAAAATTGAATGCATATTGTGTGTTCTACGTGACATTTTCGCGCGAATTTTGTTATGTTTGCATTTGGTGAAATAGTAGCATAGCTTTCATGTGGCTAACGCTTAAGCTAACGTTTCTTCACGCAACCCTAATACAGATATATTGTACAGTCTGGGGCATCATGTGATACACCCGGATAAGTAATCACGCGCATGATGAAGGTTATATGCGATATTGTTCGCCAAAGACTAAGTGTAAATTGTCGTGTATATCCTATGGCAATAACATTATACCGTATGTGCTGTTATGGGAAAGTTTTTCTCTTTTTATGCGCTCTTGGGTTTGCGGAAGGTGGGAATACAAGGTAAGATCACTGAACACTACCTCACGGAACTTTTTCGCTTTATTCAACAAAGTGAAACTTTGTTTATGCTGCTTAAACAACCAGTATTCTCAGACGCCTTGTTTAGACAGCCATGCAACTAAGGTTATGATCTTGTAAGGTTTGGTAATGATGGGGGAAGTTATAACGTCTTTTTTATAACAGCAGTCAGAGACTATGCATCATTTCACTGTTTAAATGAAAACGTTGGACATTGAACTCGCGTAACGTACATGGGGCATAGACCACAGGCATGCATTCTACGTGATGAAGTCAGTTAAACAACTTGCAAGGCCCTTGTTTTGCCAAGACCTTAGTAGTAATGTGCAGAAAGTGCATGACTATCAAATGTGAAATTTTAGTTAAACAGGGATATTGTCTAAAAGAAATGAGATGTTGGGTAATGTTTGACAGGACTACAGCAGTAGTCACTAGAGGGTAGTGTTGACCAACTGTCAACATCCAATGTCGTTTTACTGTTGCTATTGTGGCTAATGTCTGTATAGTGTCTGTAAGTGTAGTAAATCTCATAAACTTGTACTTTTATGTTGTTTCTTAGAGTTTTAGCTTTGTGTTGATAATCTACTATGAAGTTTGATATTGTGTTGATACTCTACTATGAAGTATTAATATTAGCCATTGATAAATTAATTTCCCATAACGTCAACAGACAGCCGTGGCATAGGGTGTAGAGGGCGTTGGACGTGAGGGTACGGAGTCCCCCTACTTTTTGGAGCTAATTATTGTATTTCTCACCGTGTTAAATTTAGGCATTCATTTACAGCAACAAGACCTACCCCACAAAAAAAAAAAAACACTACACCTCTGGCTGTGGCCTACTGGTTAGGGCTTCGAGCTTGGAACTGAAGGGTTGCAGGTTTGCTCCCTGACCAGTGGACCACAGCTGAGGTGCAAGACACCTAACCCCTCACTGCTTCCCAGGTGCCGCTGTAGCAGGCAGCCCACTGCCCTTGGCTAGTGTGTGTTTCACCTCACAGTGTGCTATGTGTTTCACTAGTTCACAATTGGGACAAATGCAGAGACCAAATTCCTTGTGTGTGGAAATACACTTGGCCAGTAAGACTTTCTCTGTTCTCTATTCTGTATTCTAATTCTCAGACACTCAGTGGGAGATGACCTCTTGCTTCCATACCCACCTGGGTCCCAGCATGGCTCTCCGCATTCTCACCGGCATGTAAGAGACTGCCAGCCTGTCATCCATGGCAATGTTACCCACGAGACCTGGCCGGCCCACAACCTCAGTGCATCCTGTGTGGCAGTGTCCAGGGCATTTGTGTCAGAACTCTTAAAGCCCACCAGGTGGGTGTATGGTCACATTACAGTGGTCAGCAACCCCTTAAGAACCGTTTCTGTCCTGGAACCCGGGGGCCAGGGGGGCTGTCTGCGGCGCCGGAGAACACAAGTGTCAGAGACTGCCAGGCCAAAGAAGTGCCTCTATGCACAGAATGGAGGCTTCTTCGACACAGACAACAACTCCTGTCTGGGGAATGTGGTCAGTGATGGAGAGATGGTGCAGGACAGCGGAGGAGTGCAGAATGCCCAGTTTGGTATCAGGAAGGATGGCACACTGGTCTTTGGGTGAGATATGCACATCCACTCTTAGAAGTTTAAATTGCTGGATATCAAGAATGTTCATGACTCATTCTTAACCCCAAACAATGGTGACTTTGTGACTTGGACTGCTATAGAGTTATTGGTTTGGGTGTTACTGGTGATGTTCATGGACTGTTCAGTGTACAGCTGGAACCTAGATACCATGGTTTCTTGGCCATCTGGTCCCCTGCCGTTGGCCATACCTTTTTGCACAGCTTCCAGAATGGAAATGGAAATAGAATCTCTGACCGAGGTTGGAAAGTGCTTTTTTAGCTGCCTTTCATTGGGAGTGGCATTGTTTATTCCTGTCCCAGCTTTGCAGTCAGTATAGTGCAGTAACACTGTCTGATGCTACATGAGAATTTGAGTAGAATCTGTATTCAGGAACTGTTTTAGAGAACGTGGGAATGAACAGCCTCAGGAAATCCATGACCTCAAATGACCTTTGTGATATTTTCTCTGCGTAAAAAAAAAAGCCACCGACCTTGGAGAGGGGGGAGGGGGACTGTTGTAAAGTTGTTTGTCTCCATGATTCTGGACGAGAGCATGGTTGTTTATGGTGGCGGATCAACTCTTATGCATGACATAAAACCATAATCACTCTAAAGCCACGCCAAATAGCGTGTCAGACAATAAAAATTGAATTTAGTCACAGTTGTATAGTTTAACTGTAGATGAGGATGTCCACCAATGAGCAAACCATGGTTTTCACTTTCCTAAACTGAGTTGTACTACAGATATGATACACTTATCTTACTCCACAACAGCAGCAACACCTATATTCTGTTGCGAAATGAGTCTTGCCATCCCTGGAAAAACAAGCCACACAACAGGCGTGTCCCCTTAAATTAGACAAGCTGTCAGCAAATACAAGTTGTGGGCCAGCTTGGAATGTCAGAGAGTAAAAAAGGCAGAGAGTAAAAAAACAACAACCAAAAAAAACACATTCAGGAAGTACCAGAAGAATCTATAAGAGGTTCAATAAAATGATAAAGCCTGCTACCTGGAACAGTGATTTGAAATGGAGTGGGGCATTGACACCTAATGTGATCTTTGCCCGTCTTTCCTGTGATTGTGTAAAGACAACAGAAGGGATGGTTTTAAACAATTACATTTTCTCTTTTGATCTGTTCTGTGGTCACTGTCTGGAAGCATATATTTCTGTGTTACATTATCTGTAGTGAGACTTGGCATTGCAATTAACACATAAGAAATTCCTTTTATAGCCAGTTTAGTAGTGAGTATATTTCCTTTCTAGTTGCTCTTTGACCTGTAAGATGTAAGTTTAATCACATTACCAGAATTCTTAGCAGTTAATTAATTTCTTCGAGTCTCTGAGGAAATTGAATTAGTACACACTGAGTTACTGTCCCTACACAAGCACATCAGTGTGTTTGTATTCGGGTCTCATGGTCCATCCATCGGTATGTCTGTGTGATCTCCTGTTGGCTGTATGTGCTCCTTGACCATAGGTACCTGTCTGAGGAGGACGTCCGGGAGCGGGAGAACCCCTTTGTACAGCTGATCTCTGGGGTGGTGTGGCTGCTGAGAAACAGGCAGGTGTACATCACAGAGAGCATGCAGGCCGAGTGCAGCACGTCCCAGAAGACAGGTACAGCAGGGGGCTGTAGAATGGAGGCATTGTTTGGTTACTATGGACTGAATTGTAATGAAGTAATTACACTCGTACTCATTAAAGTGGTTGTTAAACTATTGGTCTCAACCAGTTGTTTTTGAACTGTTTACATAACATTTCAGTGGTGACACAAGAATGCAAAGACTTCATGGCTTATTTTTAGCATAAAATCAAAGCAAAGCAGCTAAGATTTGCATCACCAACATGTGTCTGTTTCTTATGCCAGTGGTCTTGTGATCCTGTTTATCTTATGTACTGCATGTTCCTCTGCACATTGTATGCTTTCTTTCCCAACAGGAACATTTGATAAGTTTGTGAATGCGCTGTCAGCCAGGACTGCTGTGGGACACGACGCAAAGGGCCAACTCGTCCTCTTCCACAATGATGGCCAGACGGACAGCCGAGGGTGAGGAATGCCCACAAAGAGGGTGGGGAGGGAGGGGGTGTTCCGGAGGCAGCTGAAGAATAATAATACCAGAGGTGGAGGAGAAAGGAAGGAAAGGGCAGCTTTCTTTCTTTCCTTTTTCATTATTGATCCCTTGTTCTGTAGAGGGTTGGGGTGGGCGAGTGAGTGAGTGACTTAATGGTCATTGAGTTTAATGGGGCTTTGTGTAGTTGTTGGGCCGTTTAAGCAGGACTCGCCATCCACACTGCCTCTGTGTGTCACAATTATTAAGACTGACATTGGTATCAGCTATATCTTTTTTTTTTATTATTAAAACTTTTAAAAAACCCTTCATCTTGATGGTGTCTATGTACAGCAACAGACTGATTGCTGCACCTTGATTGGACCTTGATTAGATGCAACCAGGTGGTGTCACTTTTGTACAGCAATTGCAGCTGATGGATAAAAGGATCTAAACTTTTAAGAATGCCAAAAACATTTTGAGCCTTTTGAGCCTACGTTAATGTAGATGACGCCAAGGTGAGTCTTAAGGCCAACATGTCTTACTAGACAGGTTGCTTAAGCTTTCACACCGTTAAAGATTTAACTTTATTGACACCACACATTCAGAGTTGAGAATTATTGAAACAAATGTAGCCTAATTTTGTGTGTGTGTGTGTGTGAGAGAGAGAAAGAGAGTGTATAAAGATTGTAGACTGAGCCTCTGAGGCCTGAGGCTAATACCGAGCTGTCATGTTATGTCCTCACTAGTGTGTGTGTGTGTGTGTGTTTGGGTGCAGCATGAGCCTGTGGGAAGTGGCTGATTTCCTCAAGAGTCAGGGGGTCATCAATGCCATCAATCTAGATGGAGGAGGTTCTGCTACCTACGTGGTCAATGGCTCTCTGGCCAGCTACCCATCTGACCACTGGTCAGTCATTACACAGTACATCACTCACAAACATAAACACACACAAACACACACATGTATGCACGCACAAACGATTCACATTTGTTATTATTTGTTAGCTTGGCATTATCTGTAAATAACAGTACATGTTCTATGATAGCTGAATGGTTGACATTATGCTTTAAGACTACTATTCTTCAGTTAATTACTACACCATTCCTGATGATGCTCTGTTGACATGTGCTTCTTTACTATTTCCCTCTGCAGTAAGCCAGAACCCATGTGGCGATGCCCGCGCAACGTTTCCACCGTGCTGTGCGTCCACGAACCCCTGTGCCAACCTGAGGACTGCAGCGGGCACGGCATCTGTGTCGGGGGCCACTGCCAATGCCACCCTGGGTGGCAGGATCCAGACTGTGCCAGTCTAGTTTGCCAGCCTCAACTGTGTGGTGACCACGGGGTGTGCACAGAGAGTGAGTGAGCCCCGGTGACATCACCGCTGTGGCCTGAACACAAGTGTGCCCCATATGCCCTGAACCCTCAAAGACTTAACTGCCCTAAATCGGACAGTCATGAAGCTTGGGCTTAGGAGGGACATTGGGATTTAACCATAGTCATTTTTAAGACCACTATTGGCCTCCCCTGAGCAGTGTCCATCCCATCACTTGTAGGTGCTAATACACAAAGCCCCTGAGAAATAGGCCAAGCATTTTTACTAGTCAGCACAATACCCTATGTGCCAGGATGCTTATCTAGTGACAGAGGTGCATTCTAAGGTCAGTGTGTACCTGTTTGTTTATTCTGTACACGGCTTGTCACTCCTAGTAAATATAACCCTCCTTATTCTTCTTCTGACTAATAACCAAATCCAATTTACGATCCTTTGCAAAGGTTGTAATGCACTCTAGCTTGCAGTTTGTGTCAGAAGTCATAATTTCTCATCTCATTGTTCCTCCCACATTTATCAGTTTTATTGTGTCTTTTCTCTGCAGACGGCTGCGCTTGTGATGCTGGCTGGACTGGCCCAAACTGCAGCCAAGGTAAGCACACCCTGCAAGGAGTGTCAGTAGTGGCATCGGTGGCGGCTTTGTCTATCTATTACTAGAAAGTGAAAACACAAACCTCAGTTCCTGTTAGATGGGTCTTACAGAGGTGAATTAAATGCTGAGATCTGACAGGCTGCAGCAGTAGTAGTCTGTTTTGGCTTCTTGTTTGCACTTGTCTTTCAAGGGTTGCCCTGAGGAATCGTGCCAGAAGTGCGTCAGATATTTGGGGGCATGACCTTGTGTACTCCTCTCCTCTCCTCTCCTGAATGCCAGTGCTATCCCTTCATCAATCTATTCATCTGTCTTTCTGCTGCCTTGTCTTTCTGACCAAAGGCTGTTTGTCCATCTCTTCTCCCCCCTCTCGGTGTAGTGTGCCCCATGGGTTTCTATGGTGACGGCTGCAATCACACATGCAGATGTGCAAACGGAGGCACATGTGACCCCATCCATGGCAGCTGCTTGTGTCCGGCTGGTTTCCATGGTAATCTTTGTGAACAAGGTAAGAGTATGTGTGTGCATGTTTCTTTTTGTGTGTGTGTGTGTGTGTGTGTGTGTGTGTGTGAGAGACTAAGACCTCCAGGTTGTCTTCAGGCATGCATCATTATGATTAAAAACACTTGTTTCCTCATATCGGTGCATGTGAGTGGTGGTCCACAGGCATACTAGTTTGTCCTTTGTACAGAGAGGGAGATAGAGGCCTCATTAGTCTCTTTGTAGATGCCTGGTGTATCATGTCCCTATTCTACAACGATCCTGAGCAGAGGGTATCTGACAAGTTGTTTACTGCAAACTTTTACAGCCTTTAACAGTCTCACAGATTACAGCTGAAGAGAGCTGGGGAATAGAGACCTTGTGTGTGAATGATAGAGAAAGAAACAAATGGATAACGAGCACACAAGTTTTTTTAGGAGGTCCTTCGGATATGCGGCTGTCTTGTAAACACTCCTAGTACCTGTTTTCTAAAGACTGTCTAACCAAAGATAGATGTTGGCTTGTTGACAGCAGCACATCTCCGGCAGACCATAAATGTTTGTCTGGCTGTGTGTGTGTGCGTGTGTGTGTGTGTGTGTGTGTGTGTGTGTGTGTGTGTGTGTGTGTGTGTGTGTGTGTGTGCTTCCTTACCCAGAATGCCCAATGGGCTTCTATGGGCTGGGATGCAAGATGCTGTGCCAGTGCAAAGACATGTGTCCCTGTGAGCCTGCCACAGGAAGCTGCAACGTCACCTTCCACAAAGAGAAAAACAACACCTTGCATAGAGGTAAGCGATGGATTGCTGTGTGTATGTGTGTCTGTCTGTCTGTCTCTATGTTTGCATCTGTCAGAGTGTGTGTGTGTGTGTGGGTGTGTATGTATGCCTGTGAGTGTTTGTGTGTGTGTCTGCTGTGTCAACTTATTTGCATGCAATGAGGAAGTTTTGTCAGATTATGTGGAAGCTTATTGAAAATAGCAGTTTATTCTGTTGCTGTGCACTGTGTGCAGTTTTTGCTGTGTAATTCAATTATACATGTTACATGAGGATGATACAGGTTATATCAATGATACATGAGGAACACAAAACATAAAATAACATAGAAATTGTGTGTGTGTGCGTGTCCGTGTGCATGTGCACACATGCACTAATGGCTTTTAGTATGCAGCATATCTTGAAATACTTGTGTGCTCTATTTAGAAGAGTAATATGCAGTTATGATACATAGTCTGTCTGCACAAAAGCATCTAAGAACATTGATGCAGTTGATCTAAGAACACCACTCAAGTACAAGCCTCAGTGTGGTGTCTTTCTTCCTTCCAGTGCCCTGTTTTGAGATTCAGAGTGCAGGCACCATCCTCAACCTGAGTCTGTTAAGTGTCAGAGTGTCACTGTCTAATACACCTCAGTGTGTGGAGAGAGAGCAGATAGACAGGAAATGGCTTTTCCATTTCTGGTCCTTGTCTCTCTCTCTCTCTCTCTCTCTCTCTCTCTCTCTCTCTCTCTCTCTCCCTCTCTGTTTGTTTCTGTTCTGTTCTGTTTCTTTGTTTTATCTAGCTGTTCATCTTGTCATGGTTTCATGCGTTTGAAGGGATACAGTATATCACCAAAAAGATGTTTACCATTATCTCCTCCAACTCATGCCAGTGCTCATCCATAAAAGCACAGCAAACCACCAAAATGGGGATCTGGCAACATGACGGGGTCAGAAGGTCACCATTTATTACATCAGTGTCTGAAAGCTACACTTATGTCTGACACAACAGATTTTGTATATGGAGATATACAATAACAACAAAAATATATTCCTGGGCAGTTTTTTGCTTTACACTCACAAGACCACTACAGTGATTCTATTTTCTAGTACACCGATGATCTGATGTGTCAAGGATGCATTTATTTTGTGTCAGTTGCACATTCAAAATTAAAATTTTGTTTTTTCTATAAACAAAACTGTCACACCCGACCAGTGTTTTTAGGGCTTGGATTTTGTCCCGGCTGTAAAGCCAGGAGTGTTTTATCAGCTAGTGTTTGCTTGTTGCTATGTGGAGTTGGAGGCCATCCCTTTAAGTTGGATTCTGTCTGTGAGGTTTTCTTGTGACTTTGTCATTCTTTCTTTCTTTCTATCTATCTTTCTCGTCACTCTTTTTCCTGTCTTCTTTTCCACTGCAGGCATCTGCTTCCCTCTGTGTCCTATGGTTCCATTCTCCCTTTCTCTTCAGTTGCCCTTTTACATCCTTATACACTTTATTCTCTCTTTTCCTTTTAATTTTCATAGTTTTTCTGTCTCTCTCTCTTACCCTCTCTCTCCTCCCTCTGACCCAAGTATGGCAGCCTTGCTGACACATGATGGCTCCCCTAGTAAGTAGTCTGTTGGTGTGATAAACAAAGCTGGTGGCTCTGGTGGCCCTGATATGTGTGTGTGTGTGTGTGAGAGAGAGAGAGAGGGAGAGAGAGATAGGGCAGGGACAGAAAAGAAAGAGGACCTTGCAGAATCCCACACGGCTATCATTCTGGGCTCAGCTGTCCTTTTATGCATATTACACCCACTCTAGAATGCACACACTCACAAACACACACACACACACACATACTTGATCTCCCTTTCTGTCCTTTCCTGAACTATGATGGAAAAGGAAAGAAAGAAGAGGAAACTGTGTCTTTCCTTTCTTTTTTTCTTGACCTTTCCTATCCCTTTCCCTCTCTTTCTGTTACTCTCTCTCTCTCAACTTTGGTCTTGCCACCTTTGGCCTCCTCCTGCCGAGTTGATAATGAACCCGGTGGCATCTGTGGAGAGTCCCCAGCTGATCACTCCAGCTGGACTCTGGCCTCTGCCTGAGCTTCAGTGCCGCGGCCTCATCGTTATCTGTCTGGCAGCAGGACTGACTTGCCGGCCAGCGACGGACCGTTCTTGTCTTGCCTGTGCATTCGCCACAGATGGAGGGTTTAAAATTAGACCCACACCCCTTACCACTGCCCCCTCCCCTCTTTCAAACTCGTTGTCCCCTAGACCCCCCAAACCCCCTGCTTGTGGCCAGTTTTATGTGACCTGTCTTGGTCTTTTAACTCTTTGAGACCAACGCCCACACCATGAGTCCAAGGGCCGTACCCATTCTTCTCTATCAGATTACATCACTAATACATTACACTAATGTCACTAATACAGCTCTGCGTCTATGTCATATGCATTCGTCTCTGTGTAATATCGCACGATTTCTTAACTCCAAATCACATATAAAAATAAACAGGATATGCTGTTGGTATATAGCAGGGGTGGGCAACAGTTTTAGTCTGAGGGCCACACTTTGGCAAAATAAGTGGAGGGCCACCCATCGCACAACTGCAATTAAACAATTACACGACTGCACCAGTTATAGGCCTTTGCAACAAAACAAATAGGCTGGTACGTCACACAACATTTTATTTAGCTGTCTCATGTGGGACATAGGTATAATAAAAATGGCAATCTATGAAACTCAAGAATGATGTGGAAAACAACATCCTTAGTCAAGCTTAACTGATCTGTGTATGGAACTTACAGGATCCTTTAAAAAATGTATTCAGGCCTAACTGGGAGACAAAAGTGTTTCATGTTAATGTTGTTTTCTTTTTAATGTGAACATCCTGCCAAGCTCAATTGTGTATGAAATGTGTATGAACTCACCATCTGAAAATGGCTTGCTGTGTTTTGCGATTGTGTATGTCGCCATATAGCTGACTTTTGTTGATGCCTCCTGTACACTAGACTGCTTTGCAAAAAGAAGCTGCCTGGCAGATAAGTTGGAGGACAATCTCGTAGCCTTTTCCTCCCTCTCCCGTGCAGACATATTTTGTGCATAACTAGCATGTTTCGTACTGAAGTGCCTGGCGACGTTATATTCTTTGAAAACCACAATGCTCTCCTGACATATCAGACAAATCACCTTTGAGCCCACGTCCGTCACAAAATATTTTGTTGTCCATTCTTTGTTAAATATTCTACATTCAGAATCAATTTTCAATTTTTCAATTTTTCAGTTTTCATCTTGACATTTTAATGGTGACCGTTTAAAATTTGTTACATTAAGAGGTGAAGAAGAGAAGTAACCTAATGGTTATTTAACACAGCGACATCTAGTGGATGGATTTATACTCGCAGGATCAAGTCGAAGAAAGAAGCCGTTTTTTTCTAAATAGCGAGGGCATCGCAGGGGCCGGATTGAAGCCATACCGGGGCCGGATCCGGCCCGTGGGCCGTATGATGCCCATGTCTGGTATATAGCATTCCTCTGTATGATTTGCAGTTCCCCAGTAATATTGAAATCAGATCAAATTTCTGCATTGTCTCCAACCGCTCCCCCATTCCCCCTAAATAAATAATTTCTTATCAGAAGTTGCTCTCGTCGGACCCCTATCAATCATATAGCCAGAGCAGATGTCTACAAATGTCAGAACAGCTTGAAGGAATACAGCCTGCGTGACCTGGTTTGGGCTTTGGGCTTCTAGCCGAAGGGTTACTGGTTCTATCCCCGACCAGTGGACCATGGCTGAAGTGTCCTTGAGCAAGGCACCTAACCCCTCACTGCTATAGCAGGCAGCAGTGTGTACTTCACTTCACTGTGTGCTGTGTGTGTTCCACTAATTCACAATTGGGTTAATTGCAGAGACCAAATTTCCCTCACAGGAAAATAATAATAATAATAATAAATATTATTTTCAGACAACCGTGTGGGTCTTGCACCCCCAATTCTTCTCTGTGAAGTAAAATATAACAATAAATAAAATATTCTGTCAGTAAATATATTTTTGCAACTTGTAAAATCATATAGTATCCCACTATCATGATTGTTATTGCCAGATTCCAGGCATCCTCCTCTATCCAAATGTGAAAAGATATTTGTTCTGACATGCTTCCAACGGTGAGATATCTGCAAAAATGTAAAAAAAATATGAGACTGAAAATATTGTTTCTAAGGTTAATGTAAGTCACATTATTAGGTATTAAGTAGCATCATATCAAACACTACCAGATTTGGATAGCCTAGACTGTCCTGACAAAAAAATCAAGATATATCGTGTTGATGGGCCTTATAATGACTGAGATAAGACCTTAAAAGTAAAGGTAGTGAAATTACCTTGAAAGTGGCTCAAAGGGTTAAGGTTTCATTTTGGGGATTATCTACACATAACAGCATTCACACCACACACCAATGCAAAACATGCACACAAATCGTGAAACACACACACAAACACACACAGACTCGCATTGATGCTGGTCATGTGGCATTGGGTTCATTTGTGAATTGTCATGGCGTGAGGTTGCTGAGGGAAACTCATGAAACCTTATCAGAGCTGTACTTTGCCTCTTTGCAGCTGGAGAGATGTATGTCAGTGTGTGACTGCAGAGACCTTTGGGCTGTGTGTGTTTGTCTGTAGATGTCTGCATTTGTGTGTGTGTTTGTGTGTGTGTGTGTGTGTGTGTGTCTGTGTCTGTGTGTGTGTGTGCTTACAGTTGCACACACAGACACACACACACACACTCTCCTCACCTGTTTGATTGTGTGTGTGTGCACATGTGCACCTGCATATGGTCATCTGTGTTTGGTAACGCTTGTTTTGTTCTTCCTACAGCTGGCCATTGCCTTGCCATGCAGCTGTGGCGAGATTGGAAGACAGAGGAGGATGCACACACACCAAAGCCTTACTTTACTGAGTAAGTTTCCCAGGACACACACTCTCTCTCACACACACACACACACACACACACACGCATGTGCACACAACTTCATATCACTCCTCTGTACACTCACATGTACACACACACCTCACAGGCCAATGATGCTTGCAGCAGCTTTTACAGCTATGTTAGCTGGTAGTTACCTGTTTTTTTTTTGTAGGATTGTTTACCTTTGACAACAAATAAGTGGGAGAGAGAAAGATGGGAAAGGGTGGGAATTGTGTTTATTGTATGGACACACCTTAGCCAACTGTGCCTCCTAGATTCCATGATTTCAGATTGGATGCCTGCTGAGAAGTCCAGACAAAAATGTTGCCTAATATCAGTGGAAATGGATGCAATGAGCAGTAGCATTGGTGGTGGTTATTGAGGTCCCCCTGTACAGCGCTGTACAGTGCCTTGAAAAGTGATATTTAAATGCAATGAATGATGATTGTTATTATTATTATTATTATTATTATTATTATTATCAACACTGCCTAGGTGCATTGCTGAAAATGTTGTCTTTTTTGTCATCAGTTTTACTCTTGGATCATAGAGCAAGACTGTGACTTTGTGCGCCTGTACACTTGACAGTGGAAATGTCCACAGTGGTTTATGTTGTGTGTTTTTATCTCTGCTCCTGATTGCTGTGTGGGGACTGTGGAGCACTCCACTTTGATTATTGCCATGGGAATAGGGCTGCTCTGCTGGACTCTGCTGTTGAGCAAACGCTGTTTTTATGGCAAATGGGGAACTCATGACCTTGTCAACAAAGCTGCACACTGCAAAGCACTGCGCATTTGTCAGGTTCATGGTTGCATAGTTACTTATACAGACAAGTAATGCGCAGTCACACACACACACACACACACACACACACTTACATGCAAGTCCGATACGGTCTTAGGGGGCTAACTATAGCTGCATTCCTGGCTGAGCCTGTGTTATGTGCCAAGGTAGTTGAGGTTAAAGTTTATCATTCTGCTCACTACCTCTCTCTCTCTCTCTCTCTCTCTCTCTCTCTCTCTCTCTCTCTCTCTCTCTCTCTCTCTCTCTCTCTCTCTCTCTCTCTCTCTCTCTCTCTCTCTCTCTCTCTCTCTCTCTCTCTCTCTCTCTCTCTCTCTCTCTCTCTCTCTCTCTCTCTCTCTCTCTCTCTCTCTCTCTCTCTCTCTCTCTCTCTCTCTCTCTCTCTCTCGCGCGCGCGCGCGCACTGCAGACAAACCTGGCTCGGTATCGCAGCAGCCCTGGCCTCTCTGCTGATGGCGAGTGTGGTGGGTAACCTGATCCAAGCGTGCCGAAAATGTAGCCCAGTGTGGCCGAGCCAGGAGCAGTTCTCCTACATCCCCCTGCACAAGCAGAATGGGGGTTCAAGCTGGGAAGGGTCACGGGGGGAAACGGACAGAACAAGAGGAAGAAATAGAGGAGGAGGGGACTTCCAGCTGGAGGAGTCGGATGAAGACCTCTCTTGATAGGAGCTGCCAGAGAGTGTGCTTGTGTCTGTGTCTGTGTGTGTGTGTGTGTGTGAGTTTGTAGGTGTGTTTGTATGTGTGTGCATCCATGTTGGGGGTAGGGAGATCCCATGCACCTCCCCAACCCCCCAGTCTCTGTGTCTGAATGTCAGCCAAGTGGAAGAGAATGACAATGGCATATGAATGTGTGTTTGTGTGTGTGTGTGTGTGTGTGTGTGTGTGTCTGCGTGTGTTTGTGTGAGAGAGAGAAAGAGACAGAATAAAGAAAATGAGAGAGACCTAATGGATAATATGCTAGTGAGTGTGAATGATGTGTGTGGCTGTCACTTGTTTGTTTGTGTATGAGAGAAAAAAGAGAGCGAGAGAGAAAGTGCTAGACGCAGAGTGAAAAAAAGAGAGACAAAGCAGTGTGTTACTGTTTCTGTGTGCAGACGTGTCTGTTTATACTTGTTGTCCTGTGACTTAATTGAAGCCCTGTCTTAGCAAGTGCCTCAGAGGGATTTTTTAACTGAGACCCCTACTCTACACAGTCCCTACTCATTAGCATTGGCTCCTCATTTGTCAAAGAGAAAGAGGAGAGAGCGAGCAAGACAGCGAGAGAGAGAGAGGGAGAGAGAGAGGTGGAAGAGAGAGATGGTAGAAGAACCGCATCAAAACAAAGTCCTCAGTCCTTTTGTCCCTGCTTATAATCACTGATTTTGCTGCAGTGCTGCCATTGTGGCCGGCTTTCTGGGCCACAGGCGTAGCCGATGGAGTGCAGACGTGAAAGGGATGTTAGTGAAGCTGGTAGTCCCACATGCTCTGTACAGCTGGCCCCACTGAAAAGCCTGGCCAAAAAAGCCTGAAAAAGATCCTTGTGATGGTGTGTGTGTGTGTGTGTGTGTTTTAAAGGACTGCTGATTGAGCCAAAGCTAAAGTCACAGGATTTTATCTTTTCTGTTAAAGTGCTATATTTTAAAGAGTAGGTGTAGACAAGGTCACAGAAGACATTCCTTTTTCAGTCATATGATGATATGTCTTTTTTGACAAATCTTCTAAGTTTGTTTGTTTTTTTGTTTTGTTTTTTTCCTAAACTATTTCCAGATGTATTTAAATGGTGTTCATGGTCAGAACTTCATTTTCTCTATCATCCTGGTGGTGGCAAGATTCAGAGAAAGAGAGAGAGGGGAAAAAATTGTGTTATAGGGTGTGTAACCTGAAATACAGTGTAGTAATGGATTCAAAGAACATCTTCTGGAGTCCCCTCTTGTTCCCCACAGCCTGAGGGCAATACAACAGAGACATGCATCCTGTAGGGTGCTGCACATATTGTCCAGGGGGGTAGGATTAATATGGATGCCACTCCAGGGTCTTGAAAGCATTACAAGAAGAATGAGGAGGCCTCAATTCCATCCGTCAAGCCATCCCCCATAACCATAGAAACCTAGTTCTTTTATATCTGCTTGGATCTGTTCACAGCACTTGAAAGGCTTTGAAATCCTGTTTTGCATGAGTTTTGCCTAGCAGGGAGTCAACGATAGCACATATGACTATACAGCTCATGACTCATACAAAAACAAGCAGGGGTTCTCAACAAAGGCAGCTAGCTTTGTGCGGCTAGTTCAGTTTCCTTACCTTAGGCCTCAAGGCTGTGGGTTGAGCAGAGCTGCCAGTTGGGTCATACCTTTTTAAAGGTGTGTCGAGGTGTCCCAAGAGTGCTGTGGTCAAAGGCGGAAAGTTATTATTATGAATTAGTTTATGTGAGTTTGATAAATCTATTGCCTAATATGTTGTGTTTGTTTTGCCAGCTTATTTAAATTGATGCTATTTTCATTTAAGAAAACTAATGTAAAATAGTTTTGTCTTTGGAGATATGTCCATGTGTTTTTTTTTGTTTGTTTTTTTTTTTCCCCCAAGACAAATTGTGTTGCAGTTAGTTACCCTCAGTGAGGCTGTGGTTGTGTATGGGCTACTTTTAGATCTGTTCAGCATTGTATGACTTTTTAAAACATTAGACAGGACCTTGACTAACCAAGGGTACAAATGTGCTCCTGGGACCCATTTCTGGGTCGAGGTGACGGCTATTCACAAAGTTGTCTGACATGGCTAATAAGAAATACCATGAGAACAGAATATGTTTGCCCCTAGGAAGTTGTTTAACAGTGGCTTTTTGATGCTGATAGGTCTTTCTAAAAGTAAAGTGTTTTGTACAGTGTACACTTTGTCTGTCAATGGGCCTTTTTCTCAGCAGCCATTTTTCCAAGACGTCGCAGGGTAAGCACAGGTGTTAGTAATGGCATCCATCGAGGATCTGATTCTGTTACATGGGCTGTCATTGAAAACACCTGTGCTTACCCTGCCACTTATTGGAAAAATGGCTGCTGTGAAATGGGCCCTTTGTACAAAATATTCTCAGGTTCTTTCTTGAAAGTGTGTTTTTCAATATTTATTTGTCTGCCTCTTATGTCTTGTGCCAGGGCATGATGTGTGACAGAATCGATATTAGCAATGAAAAACACAGCAATGTACAGTACTAATTTCATTATATTTACGATGATGAAAAAGAATAACACCAATTTATACATTTTAGACCAGCATGCTTGAAGAGGTGTTAATGCCATTATTGTGTTGAGATTGCTGATGGATCATGTCACCTAGTGCAATAGGTCATCCCTAAGAAAAAATGTTGGGTTACAAGTTAATTTCTGTTGTACGTATTTCTTTTAAAATAGAAGTAGGAAACTGAGCTGCATTTGTCAAAGACAATTCTACATGCCATTAACATTACTGAATGGATGTGCTATTTTTGTCACCTTAAGAGAGCAACTGCTATCATTGTGTCAAGTGTATGAATCTTCCTAATAAAATGAAAAATAACTTGCTATCTTCTCAATCTCACTAGTTATTTTTATGCTTTTATTAATTTTAGCCAGTAATATCTGTCTGTTTGTTCTACCAAAACAGCAGTGGCCCATAAATGTTACTGAAAAAACATGTCCAGACTTAATGATGGATTGATGATGCATATTGGGAATTCCACACATAAATTATCTATGTGCCACTGCTGGTTTCGCCCACAGGGTGTGTCTGTGAGAGAAAGAAAAATGTACAGACACCTAGTCACTTAAATTTTGATCTCAAATGTTCAGTACAGGGCATATTAGTCTATTTGTTTTGTGATAATTCTCACATTATTCTCATCAGAAGCGAAGGAGACAGACATGGTTTGCTAAATGCTGTGAATGGCCTCTTACTGCAGACTTGATGGACAGGATGTTCCACCTCAAAAGGTTAAGCGACTCACCTTGCCCTGTCTACCTTGTCTCTAGTTCAGCTGATGCAATTCTCCACCTAGATGTCATTCTCTACACAGGAGCCCCTCACCCAATTCAATCTTTTGCCCTTACTTATCTCTCAGTATTGTTGTCATCACAATGATTATGAACCGTCTATATTACTGTAATAAGCTATCTGTATCTAAGTTTCTATTTTTTTTATTTTATTAAGAGTCTTATAGTTTAGCTTGCTTTGAAAGATGCATGAATATTTCAAAAGTTGTTATTGGTGTGTCTTGGCTCCAGGGTCTACAAATGATTTCTGCATGTTGCTGCGACCACTGCATTCCTGGGTGCATGTTACATGAGACTTGTCTTACAATGCAAAACACACTCTTGAGCTTGTGGTGTGAGGGTACAAGTGCTGTTTTTTTCAAGACAGATATTAGTATTCTTTCACATACGTCATGAGTGAACCAAGGGTACGTTTGATGATTAACTAAAACCTACATAAAATGTACACCAGCCATCAACAACAGTACATGACAGTGACTGACAGAACTACTGTGTACTGACAGGACAGACCAATATGACTGAAATTATTAGCTTGCACAGTGGAAACAACAAGACTTTGTCACAGCCTCTGACAGTGATTGAACAACAGCACAATGTTTCCAAATGGGAGGTGGCATAAAGTGATTGGTCACTCAGTCTGCGATAGTCGCACATGAAGTACTGAACATGGCCTAAACATTAACAACATTACATAAGACCTACGGTAGGCACCCCAAGAGACAAACAGCTCATCTTGTGTAGTTGTTACAGGGCATGGACCAGAATTATAAAGGCAAATTATGGAAAATATGTCTTGTTTTGGCAAAGTTAATAATTTATTAATAGCTGTACTCCTGTCAATTAACACTTTTCATGATAAACAACTGGTTCCCACATGATATAATTGTGTTTCCACAGGTAGAACATTAGTTTAAATAATATATTTTTTTTAAAACATGTATCACATGGATCACTTAATATGTTATTGTACATTCACTTCCACATGCTTGTATGTATCCAGATTACAGGTATTACATTTTCCATGGAGATGAGAGATAAAGAGACCTCAGACCTGATAACATATCAGTGTTATAGCTCCACATATTGTAATTCAGGTGTGACCTTGGTTTTTCTGCCCTATTTTTGGTAAAAGTGGGGAAAGTGTGAATCATAATTACGTAATTGGGGGAGGGGGGTATTTACCCTTCAGGAAGACCATGTTCCACTCTGTACACAAAAACAAACTTGGATGTAACACCCAGGATGAACAGTTTGCTGCGTAGGGCTAGATGTTGTGGTTCTGACAACATATGTAACTCACTCCACCCTCTCTGCATGTCTGTGTGTGCCACTGCCCAGATCTAAATAGTCTAGGACCTTCTCTGAGACACAGGAAGCAATGACTCTCTAGGCTGGGCTGCATTGCAGAGATCTGACAGGCATTTCCTTTTCCTTCCATGTACTTTTGTGTCTGTTAATTGCTTTGCAGTAATAACCAATTACCTGGATGAAGTTTCCTGTCCTAATATATCACTTGTACAGTTGTTCGCAGCAAATGCGATGAATGGAAACAACAATACCTTAAAGACTGGGAAGATGTCTCTTTTGTTTTCCAGTAGTACAGTTAAACATTATGCCATTTAATAACTATGCTTTGGAGCAGTAATTTTTGTTGCATTAAGTGTAATACCCTACTCTGTCAGTGCAATATGAAGGATGTCGTGGGCATCAAGTGCAGAGATTACTGTCACTGTTGTCCTCTCTGCAGCTGCAGAGGGTTTTTTTGTTTGTTCAACCTGTCGTTTTCATTGTTTTTGAGGGGTTGATGAATCATTGGTTGGGCCCCTTGCTTCTCCCTTGACACCCCACCACACACACACACACATGGACCATCTGATCTGGTGGGGGAGTGCTGCCTTTAGGGTGACCTAAATACTGAATGGGGATCAATCTGTAATCTCTTTTGTTGGGACCCCGCTCTCCTGCTCCCAAGAATCATGCTCTGGTCTACAACCTATAGCCTATTTGTTGGATGCTTCACAGACTTTTTTTTTTTACTGAATTTTGTTCAATATATTTCATTAACCTAATAGACCTGATGTGAACTATGCCAGACGGCATTACATCAAATGTTCACAGGCCTGATAAAACTGATTGTGCTTAATCAATACAATATACTCATCACTCGTGTATGTGACAAATAAATGCAGTCCTTATGTCAATAGCTCATATTCTTCTATCGCATTATCACAAAAGTGAGAGCTGGATGAAAGATACTGAAGTAATACAGAGTAATTCCTATTTGAAATCAAGGTGTTTCAAATAAAAATGTATTTAGAAAAGAGCAAAGCCAGTGGGCTACGGTGATTGTTCGGCTTCTGGTGTGGGCAAGCAAAACTGAGAAGAAGTAAAAGCATCTTGTGGTTGTCACTGATTCTGAACATAGGCTACATCCACAACGAGTTCCATTTGAACATTCCATTGAATACTTGACGGATTTTTCCTTTTAGCCAATCTGTGTCACACCACACATAACCTCTTCCTGCAGCCGGGTCTTTGCCCAGTCTTGTCTCCTTCTAGGCTTGGTCACGTGCGTTGGTGACAGTCCGTCAGCGCTAGTAACTGAGTTTCATTGGCTGATTTGACGGCTCTGTTGCCCGCCCAGTGGGCCGTCCTTCATGACGTTCACCCGATCAGCTGTTAATGCTCCACAACAATAACAACAAAGGGTGTAGTTGAGACCTAGACGGGGCTAGCGGAAAGAACGACGTTGCTCCGAATTCAGGGTCCAGAAACTTTAATTTCTTCTGCGAAGAAAAACAAATAGGCTATATTTTTATACTTTGAAGAAAATATCTACCTCAGAGTGTTGTTTCGTCTGTCAAGATTTTTGTTTACAGTTTTCTTCCTGTCGCAGGTGAGTTTGAGCTCTTTGTTGTCTGACGGAAGGACAAAAAGTTCGTTGGAAAGTAGACTTGAAAAATAGCAGAATAAAGACTATTTTGCAGAATATAAACTATTTTGATTTACTGAGATTGTATGTATGTAGTGGCTTGAACTTTGAATGTTCTAGGCAATCAAATGTTTTAAAAATAGACTATTTTTACATGTTATTCTGATGCCATCACTTATGAAGACTCGAAAACGTAGCGTAGGCCCTATTTCAGAAACATTGCAATGCAGAGGATATGAAAAAAACATCTAGCCACCCCAAAGAAACTTATCTTATTCGACATTCAACATCTGTTACATTAAAATTTTGTGTTTGCGTTAGCGTTCCGCCCAGTCGGTGTACGGTTACGCAGAGCCCCTTCAACCCCTCCTCTTGGTGGCGATCAACAAATCGTCTAGTGCAACTTGATGTGTTGCTGATTAAACCGTCATACGTAGGCTTTTATAAAGGCTTTTATAAAAAAGCGAGTTTTCTGTAATACCAAATACAGAATGTCCGGGGTAGCAGATTTGGTCATTTTCTTTCAGACCTTACAGCGCCGATGACCATGGTTACGTAATTGGCATATAGGCTACATACTCATATGCAGCTTTGTTCTACAGGGATGGTCGTGTCATGTTATAGCCTAACGACTTGTTTGGTTTTCCCTAGTAATCCATGTTATCTATGATGGGCATTTAGAAACGATTTTCAGTTTTGTTATTTTGTTGGTCCAGTTTCAAGCACATCCGAGTGTTGGACATCATACGTGCTGCGCACAAACACCGACGCTTTAAGTAAATATTTGCAGAATTCTTTCCCGCCGTAATGTTGATCACACAATGTATTGGGGAACATAACGAAGTTCTTGACCCTTTAAATGTTTTCATCATCGCAAGTCCAGCAGAATATTCATTTGTAATGACAAAATATCATATGGTGACTTTGAACAAAATGCAGAGTGCAGAGGTGACAGTACTTAATATACCTATTCAGTTTTATTACTTGTGTTACACCTAATATAATATTTGTGTTGTTTCTGCCTTTCGTTCTTTTCTTAGGCCTTTCAATATTTTTGTGTTTGTTTTGTGCACTTTTGGAAACTAGCTATGAGTGGCATTCAGAGCACCCTCCTTGTCAGATGAGCACCTTGACCCTCATGCACGTCCACACCTACCGGGGAACTTCTCCAAGCAGCAGCACCCGCAGCTGATGACCAAAGCACCCTACCCTCTCCTGCCGCCGCCCGTCGCTGCAGGTCAGATCAGCCTAGTGCCACCCCAGATCCACAGGCCCACAGCTGTTGCCACCGCCACTATGTTCCAGAGGTTCACCAGCATACTGTTTGGAGATTCCGCTGAAGACATCCGTGGAGGCATGGCCCAGACAGGCTTTGATGAGAAGGAGGAGGACGATGAGTGGATCTTGGTGAATTGCCTGGGTGAGTCATCCTTTACTTCTCTACCCCCCACACTACTAAGAAGAAATGTTACACATATCCTGTAAATCGCTTACTTAGCACAACTGTCGTTGCACCCTTCTTTGTAACTATAGACAACTACAGTTACTGTTATCAGTAGTTAGTAGACTAACATGCCTACTGTGCACTGCATGAGAAATACATCTTGTCAGTGTCATGACAGTTCATGCCTTGAATGGGACATTCCAAAATAGATCAGCAAGTTGTGAGCTAACAGACTACTTCTCCTCATAAGGGTTATAAATATGAAATGGTCTTGAGGGACTTGAATCGTCTTGAGCTAACTTCAGTTTGGCATCATGTGTTAGCTTTTAGCTGCCTGGCCTGCATAACATATGCACCTCCAAAGCCAGACTTAATGCCAGACACCAGGATGCTACTGTAGGCAGGCAGACTGCCAGTGTTTTTTTTAAATGATGTTGTATGTTGACTAGTCTGTTTTGTGTGTGTGTGTTGGGGGGGCATTGGGTGAAGTTAGGTGAGGGACTGTTTTGGGGCGTCTCATATTATACTGAGTGTGAATATTTCAGGTGCAAGGCTATCTTAGCCGACCCATATCCTGGGGGGGGGGGCTGGGTGAAAGGAGAGTTGAAGGTTTACAATTTAAGGGTAAGTGATGACTAGGCTCCCCAGACCTCATAAACAAAAGACAGACACTCCGATTAGGTTATTCTTTTATGTTCTTGACACCAGTAAGAGGGAGACTTATGAATACTATGAATCAAACATAACCATTGATGAAGATTGTGAAGAATATGATGGTGAAAGAATGCCATTTTTATATTTAACTAATGCATAAGATAACATACCTGTCCATGCACCGGTAAACAAATGTGCATGCAGTGTTGTAAGTGCTGGTAGTTTTTTTTTTTGGTTAATCGACACATGTATGCGCTGTCTCTCTTGTGAGTCAAAAATGGGCTTGATCCACAGGACAAGGTTTGTCACTGTAGTCCTAGCAGTTGTCGCACACTACATTATGCCAATATACTAGCTAAGGTATTCTTATTAAGGTAGGGCAAGCCTCAGGAAGATGTGAGATCTATTTTAGGCTGCAACTATTTGCCCATCGTTTGGTAGTGCATAACCAATGGAACGGCTATTTGTGTCGCTATTTATGGCAAAGTCTGAAAGTTTCCATCAGCTGAGATGACAAACGGTGCTGCATCTTTGAAGCTCTGCCATCGTCTGTTCTGAATATGAAAAAGATAAAAATACAAGCGTTGCTTACATTTACCAGTGGATCAGGATGAGCAAGACAAGTATTTGCTTAGCTTCCTGATTTCTTGCAGTGAATCTCTAGATCTTAAGGCCAGCTCAGTTAACTAGCTAGCTAAGCACCAGCAATTTGGAGTATTAGAAAATGTCATCTTGCGTATGAGCTGGTCAAATCCACATTTCTTTACTCTTGAAACTTTTGGCTGGAATGCACCCATTTAATTTAGCATCGAATTGCTGTTATACAGCTGCATCACAACTTGGCTTGTCTTGATTTATTTGCAGGTCAGTCCACAAGTGCCTATATCAAACTCTTCCCAGTAGTAAAGAAGATCTGTTTTAGTTTGGTTGGTCGGCCAGCAAATGTGCCTCACCTTATTGACTGGATTAGACGTTATTGGCTTCTGGCTGCACACCACCAAGGGCCCGTAAGCTGTTAAAGAGGTCAGCGAATGCATTTGGGATTAAGGATAAAATCACCCAAATGTTTACTGTCAGCAAGAAAACATTCTATGGACACATGATCTGTCACTAAATCGTTGGGCAAACATGAGAAGATGTGGGCCTCAGGTATCAATGTGATGTAAGGGTTGGAATCATTCTCCTCTGAAATGAATTTGAATTTTATGTATTTATTTGTGTCTTTTTTAACCAGAGAATTGGTCTATTGCTGTAAGCAGTACAGTTTAACAAGTCAACTGGTGTATTTCTTATTGCTCCCATAAAATATATAGGGAAAGTAATTACCTTTGAGAGTCTCCAGGACTCTGTCATTTTCACCTGAAAGTCCAGGGTGCTCAGATACTCATTAAGCTGTTAAGGACACAGAGGTAGATAAGGTCCAAGAGCTCGCTTGACACCGGGCTTTAACCTCAGAGGCAGAAAGAATTCTACAACTACTTTCTACTTTCCAGGTGCCTTTGCGCCCTCTAGAGGTTGGACATGTAACTGCAGTTCGACTGCCTTTGTCATGCCTTTGTCGACTGTCTGTCCTCTTTTGAGTAATTATTAATAATATTCTAGCAGATTTGTCAGTATTATTACATTATTACACATTTTTTGTAATGAATGCAATTCATTGTGCTCTTATGATATGACATAAGCTTTTATCAATGAAAATGTTGTTTCCAGCCTCTTTACTATTTTTTGTCAGCCACCACGTTGTGTGCTTCAACTAGAAGATGAATTCCGAACATAGACTTCTCCTTACTGCATCACTGGCTTTTAGTACCAGTATCTGCCTCTGAGATGTTTAACTTTGTCCTGAAATCTCACAGTTAGTGCTCTCTGTACTGACCCTTGACTTTGTTTTCATCCTGTCTGCAGCTGAGGCCTGTGCAGGGTCCTGTGGGGACGGCCTTGTGGAGGTGGGCCCAGAGGACCTGACTGACCTTCAGGCCCCCTCTCCTGACCGCCCTCTTCGCTCCTACTCCTGCTCCTCACTGGACTCGGCTGCCGACACCGACCCTGACCCAGAGGACGGTGGCTTCTTGCGGCTAGACGTGTCAGGTGAAGATGAGGAAGAGGAGGAGGGCAGCAACGAGGGGGAGGATGGGGAGTTTGAGGGCTGCGCTTTGGAGGAGAGCTGGTTCATCACCCCACCGCCATGCTTCACCGCTGGAGGGCGTGCTCCCGTTCTGCTGGAGACCAGCCCTCTGGAGAACCTGCTGATCGAGCACCCAAGCATGTCCGTCTATGCCGTCCACAGCCCGCGCCACACCAGTCGTCCCCTGGCAAAGGAGAGCTCTCGTGAGCCATCCCTGCACAGGTTACATTCCATAGTTCTCTATTTTTTGTTTTATTTGTAATAGTGACAGCTTTTATGAGCTTTTAGTTTTTGAAAAAAAAAAACTAGTATATATTACTCAGCTAGTACACTGTAGCTACACTTTAAAAAATGCAACTTTGACCATGAAGTAAACTGAAAATCAAACTTGCTGGACAGATAATGTTAGAAAATATTATATTTTGTTGGTGTGTACTTTTCTAACTTTCAGCTCTGTTTCTCCTGTCCTTAGGACTGAGGTCATTGTCCAGCGTCGTCCAAGCCACTCTACTGGCTGCTATGCAGCCGCCCTGGCTACACACGCCAGCCTCCTGGCACAGGTCAAACATGGTCGGCTCGCTCAGCGCATCCGAGACAATGTGGAACGGCAGAACCTCTCCCGCAACGCGCTGCGCCGCCTCAACTTGCTTCGTGAGGGCCGGACCCGACAAGCCAAGCCCACCAGCGGACCGGTCCACCAGCCTGGTCAGAGGCAGTTCAACTACTGAAGCCTCCCTTTACACACACCCCCCCCCCCCCCACACACACACACACACCCCTTTCCTAAGCTTCAACAATCAGCTCTCCAAACCATCCCACAACCTCCTCCATGGCCAGAAATATGTCTTTCACAAAGATAGAGTAATGGAGTCCCTCCCAAAACAGAGCCTTTACACCGTAGGTCACTTTATAAACAGCTGGTTTGCTCCCGACTGGATAGATAGCTTTGAGGCTTGGCAGAGAAGAGTAATCCCAAACCCACTCCACATATTTAGCTTCTCTGCTTTGAACTGTGTGTGTGGAGACAAAACACTTTGTCTGTGTGTGTGTGTGTGTGTGAGAGAGTATTTGAAATGGAAACATGGAGCTCCCATGTTTAATGCTGATGTTAAAAAGAATTTAGTTGTGCGATTTGTTGGTTGATGCCAGAGCAGACAAGCAGAGGGAAATTTTGCCTTTCTTAATAAGCCTCAACTGGTGCTCTACTCCCCGGAGCCAGGTGAACATCCTATCGTGCCTGGCCATGAAGAACAGTTACCACACAAAATGGCAGTGTAGATTCTCAGTGTTGTTTCAAAGCCATAATGACTTCTTCAGGCTAGTAACACAGTCTATCTTTGAGTGAGCAAACTTTGCTGTGATTTATTTAGATTAGTACTTACACTTTATTTTATGAACTGAAAGTAAAAAAGAAAAAAAAACTTTAGTTCAATAATGGGTGTTTCACTAACAGCCTTGTTTGAATAGTCAACAAATGTAACATATATATAAAATGGGAAAAAAAAAATCCAAAAATATTTTTTGAAAGGAAAAAAAAGAATGCTTATATAGTACATATCAGTATGAAGTTTGCGTATGCGTGTATGTTACTCTGTGTATGTATGTAAGTAAGTAAACCACAGTTTGTTTTTGCTTTTACTTTTAAATGATGTGCTTCATTGTATGGTTGTGTAGTTCTAGATTCCAGAATGGTGAAAAATGTTGGAAAACAAACAAAAAAAACGTGTTGAATTATTGTATCTATCTTGTAACTTGTAAATCTGCAGTACACTTCTCAGGGTCAGGACTCTTCACCTTTTACTAAAATGCAGATTACTTGATGGATGTTAATTGTCTTGTACATACTGGAAAACCTCTTAAAATTATCAAAATGTGGACAATGCCTTGTGGTAATGTTATCCATGGAACTTCTTAAAGGAGTGCTTTTCTTGAAGCAGAACAGAAGTTAAATGCTTGCTTGAGGACTGTGAAAATTATTTCTTTTTTTATCTCCTCAATCGACTGTTAAAACGTATGTAGATGGAGCGAAACTGTTAGTGTTTTTTTGTTATTTGTACAGTACAGCAATCTTTTCCTTGCTCTATGTTTGACTTTACCTTATCTTTAAGCAATCTTTATCCAATAGAAGCATAGCAGTTCTTGGAGCAGTAGTTCTACCGTTATCTGTTGTTATTCCTTACTCCTCTAAAAATAGCATTTTTGTGGAGATCACAGGGCTATGACTGTTGTCTCCAGACTGAATTCTGTTGAAGGAAAGGCTAGCAAAGAATGACTATGGACACCATAGTTCAGTCAGATCCACTTTGTTTTTTGTTGCTGTTAGACCCAGTGCAGATTACTATGTAAGTGCTGATGTTTGGTGGTTACTTTTTCTAAGCAGTTGTTGTGGACACTATGTATTTAGCTTTTTAGGACAACTGTCTTAGTGTATGTGCCTGGGTGTGATGTTTTAGTATGACTGTGTAAGCTGTGTTTCACAGCTGTGTTTCCCATCCCTTTTTTGTTACTCAGTTCAAAAGACGACGGGAACGGGAGCTGTGCAAAATGTCCCCATTTTCCACAAAATATGCTGAACAAGCTGTCCCTTGTCTCTCTTCTCTCTCAACTTTTCATGTGTTTATCACAGGGATTCTATTATTTTTTGCCTTGAATTGTGTTGATCACGTGCCTTCCAGGTTAAAACATTTTGACAGTGCATTTACAGAGAACTTGAAAAGTCCAAGAAGGACACAAACGTAAACAAGAAGCGCATTTCTATGCAGAGGGGTTATGACTCTGTGAACCACTTGTTCTGTACACCTTTTATACACAAAATGTAGCAGACCTCTTTTGTTTGATGTGTGAAGTGTATTTTCTGTGGCATTTGTTTTTTTCATTGCGTGTTTAGACTATGCTTTTAATTGATTTTTTTATAGTTTACTGGAATAATACAGCACTTTGCCAAAAGTGTAGGGTTTAGTATCACATTTATTTATCTATATTTCAGATGATGTACTTATTTTGATTCATTACTAATGTCATTGACTGTATTTTCGTTTTAATTTGCAGATGCTATTATGTAGCCTGTTTCACTGAAATTCATTATTTTGTAAAAAAAAAAAAAAAAACAAAAAAAGAAAACATGTAAGCTACCAGTCTTCAATAAAACCTTTCATTATACAATATTTTATATTCATCCCATTTTTATTGGCCATGGTCCTACTTAGATTAAGCATCACTTGACAATGTGAGCTGACTGAAATCCTTGTCCTGGTTGATTAGATGTTAAAAGGCACCTTATGTTGTGCTATGAAGGTATGGGCCGAACTGACCAGACCAGTTTATTGCCCGGGTGAAGTCCGTTTATTGTACAGGCTATGGCTCTTTTGAAACTGGATTATTGTAATGCACTTTTGGCTGGACTCCTTGCGTGTGCTGTGAAACCTTTGCAGATGATCCAGAATGCAGCAGTACATTTGGTCTTTGCTCAGTCAAATAGAACAGGTCACTCCACTTTTAGTTTCTCTGCATTGGCTTCCCCATTGTACCCGGAATTAAATTAAAATCTCTCACACTAGCATTCAGGACTTTTACTGAAAAGGACCATCCTACTTCAATATGATTCAACCTCAATACTCATTCAAGACCACTTTGCTCATCCAGTGAGCATTAATGTTAGCTCACTATCAATGGCAGGAGATCTCAGTGTCTCTAGTAGTACCTAGATGATGGAATGAATTGGACTTCCTCTGACAGCTTAGAGATTTTCAAGTCGTCCGTCTCAATTGCAGATGGTTAGACCCACACCACTTCAGGCCTTCAGGGTGAGCAGGTCAGGAGAAAGTAGGCTACTGCCCCCTAATGGGTCAGGGCTGGTAACCACAGTCACAGAGGAGTAGCCGCTTAGCATGGCATGTCAGACCTTAACTATGTCAGAGTTTATGAGAATGGGAGAAATAGACAGAGCGTTCTTGTTTAATCGAATCAGTTACATTTTGTAGGAATTTTCAGAAGTTATGCTATAGCATTAATTTAGCTGATCCCTTGGGCCCGCGGACTCCACTTTGAGACGAGAAGGCTATGCGTTGCTATTTTAAGACATCAATCGCCTCTTTAAAAGCGGACAAAATGACGTTTCACCTTTTGCTGTTAATAGGTGAAACTGTCAGGGTACAACTACATAGACAGATAAACTAAAAGACCCTCTAAGAAAAAGTCCACACTTCACTCTCTGGTTTTGTTTACATTCTCTGGTAGAAGCACGTTGTCGCAACTTTCGCCGTCCTTATTGGCTAGGTAACGTTCAAGCTCCTCCCACATCAGGAAATGTCATCTGGAGTTCTACTATTTCCGAATGAAATTGATTAAAACACATCTAAAACACAAAATCAACGTAAGTGGTGAATGGTGAGTGTTGGAGCGAGTCCTTCTCCGTTCATTCCATCCAACCGGAAAATAAGGAAAGCTCTCTTTTTTCAAAAAAAGTTCATAAAAAATCGCTATACCATTCCAAACATAGTCTGATGACCAGACCACTTCCAGATCTTTCCCTTGCAATGAAACAATACGGTATTTGTTACAGTTTATGGAGTTTAGCGTCCGAAAAACTAAACAACACTTCATTTTGCTCTGTTATTCTTAATTTTAATATTTGGAGCGCAAAAGTGACCGCGGACACACATGCGCATTGGCCATTGGTGGCGAATATAAGGATTGGCGCCGGCGCCAGCTGATGCATTCATTCATTCTGCATCGAAGGTAAAGGATGGGTTTATGGGGTTATTATGCTTATTTGTTTTTGGTGTGTGTTTCGTTTTGTGCACTGTTTGCAGATCATCGCCAATCTGCAAAGTTGTTCAGTGTTAAGTTTATTGAACCGCTCTGAAATGCAGAAATGGGATTTTAGGACAAGAGAACAACAGTGACGTCGAGTTTACGTGGAACTAGCCTTACTTACAATAAATCAGGTTATTTCCGTTTTATATGTGAACTTAGCAAAGGATAGTAATGTGTAGTTGTAGTTCTAAACTATTTGTTCTTAGAGGTCGAGGTTTCAGTGTAATCTAACTAAAGTGGAGTTTATAAAACCTTGCGGAGCGAATGTACAGGACGTGGCATACCGACTAAACTTATTCTGTTAGCGAGCTAGTGGGGTACTGTCAAATAGTAGCTGTGATACCAGCCAAAATAATTTTCAGACGGTCCCCTGGTATAAGGTTATTGTTGGTGATCGTATGCCTCGACTGTGGTGTGAATTTTAAACCATATAGTAGTCTAAATTAACGTTGATTGGCAAGGAGTAGTGGCTAACATAAGGGTACTAGCCTAAAGTTGCCCTCCCGCTTAATACAAATTGGCGCGTAGGACTGTACATCGAGTTCAAGCTAATGTAAGTTAACATTGATAATTACGATTATAGAAGTATGTCGTTTAAATGTAGTTGACGTAACATATTTCCCCCATTTGTCTAAGAAACACCCGACCATGCATTTTTATGGATAGGTTTCGTGTTGATGTTCGATGAGGCGCTTTGTTGCCAGTCTGGTTAAGGTCTTATGTTTTGGAAATGTGCTATCAGTTAGCAGGTTATCTAAATTAGCTTAACTCAAAATAACTAGGTAATCTTTAAATAGCGTTTTGTTGCAACGATGTTTTCATGCTTTGCTGTAACGTTGGCATTCGTTGTGAATAATCTACTATCTTCCTTTTTAGGTATTTTTTATCGTCCAGACCTCACCATCAAGAAAATGTCAAGACGCAGGTAACTTATACTCAGCTGAGTTAACTGTAACTAGTTTTCTACTGGTTTACAAAAGAATAGTTACTTGTGTGTTCTGTGGTTTATATAACTTTCGAACCTTTTGTTAAATTCTGTAGTGGTCGCATCACTCTGCAAGCAAGAAATGAAAATGCGCCAGAGATGAATGCCACTTTAACCAGGAAAAGAAAATCAGAGGTATACATTTTACCTTGTTGGCTAATAAACTAATAATTTACGCATGAGAAGGTTTACAACAACAACTCATTCTTCGTGTTGATGTTAACCCCAATTTATGTTGATTTTCATTTGATAGGAGTGCAATAAAAATATGCCATGTGCTGCCAAGAAACAAAGTTATGAAATTCAGGTAAGTTGTGCTGGGCTAGTCCTGTATTGCTGGTGTCTGAGTGAGGTAGAGGGTGTATTTTTGCATTAACTATGTTATTTAAACATGCAACTTCTTGCTCTGTCTGGCACATCGTGGGGTTGTGCGCTAATGCATGTGTTGGCTAAACTGTGTCAGTGGGCTAATCGATGCGTTTTGGCGCAGCCGTCATTAACCAACCTCGAGTCTGGTCCCTCCCTTTTCCCCAGCCCGCGTAATCGCAAAAGCCAGTCTTTGTCCCCCGTAAAAGATAACGCATTCAAAAACTATTCGTTTCGAAATTGTAGTGATAAGTTTTTGGTATATAAGTATTTTTATTTGTTACTTTGCTACAGTGGTTCATGTATGTATTGGTAAAATCGTAATCGGTGAGTCTAATGCTTGAGGAGTACAGTAAAGGCAGCTATCATGTGTATTCAAACTAAATATTTTATTTCTAACTACACAAGTGCCATTTGAATTGCGGGTAGTAGTTGTATTTTGCAGATTTTAACTGTGTGATTCTTGGCCCTTCAGAATCGGTGGCCAGAGGGAGAAGTTAGTCCCTGTGTCCTTATTGAAACACCCCACAAGGAGCCAGAGGAGGCAAGCAACACATCCTGCTTCAAGCGCTACAGATTTAAGAATCTTTTCATTAAGCCGTCTCCACTTCCAAGCCTCAGGTTGGTGCCTTGCATTTACAGGGGGGTTTCTGAAGGTTGATCTAGAATGTTCCCCCATTTTGCTCCACACAAGGTGCTAATGACCCTTCACTCTTGTTGTTGTCTGGTCTATTGTGTCCCATGACTTAAAAATTCAAATCTGCTAGGCACACCTCAAACGAATGGGCCATTTATTGTCCTTATTTGATGGTTTCTCTTTTGGCGAAATCCAGTTTTCTAATTTCTGTGTGTACCCAACAAATAAACTGCTAGCCAAACTCTGTTTTGATGTAAGTTAATTGTCTAATTAACAGCTGGGCAAGCTCAGACGACGTGTGGATTAAAATGTTGAACAAGGAGCTAAAGTACATCCACGACAAGAGTCTCATGGAACGCCACCCCAACCTGCAGCCCAAGATGAGGGCCATTCTCCTTGACTGGCTGATGGAGGTAAGGAGATTAACAGTGGATGGTCTGTAATGATTTGCAGTCCAATATAGTATATTATAATACAACACTAGAGTCTACATTGTAGTTATATCTATGTAATGAGATGGTAAATGAACAACGTACATTTGTAACAGATCTTGACTAGGCCTAATCCTAGAGTATGGGTAGGTTGCTCAGACAGTTCAAGATCTTCTGAAATATGCAGTGCCTGTGCTGTGAGGCACAATGCTGATTACTGAAACCCAGAAGGCTCATCTTTCCAGGGTGCTCATTTGCATGGCACATTGTGGTCGAAACAGAGCTGTAAAACAGAAGACTCAAAGATGGGAACACAAAACTGCAAACTGTAGGGGGCTTTGGCTCCCTACACCCACCTTCCCATCTGTCTCATTTCATGCAATGGGAGGCCAGGTGTTGTTTTTTTTTTTTTTTTTAATTGTGTTTTCTCTCCCTCCTTCTTTCTCTTTTTCCCCCCTCTCTCTCTTGTCCTGCGCAGGTGAGTGAAGCATACTCATTGCACAGGGAGACCTTTTACCTAGCCCAGGACTTCTTCGACCGCTTCATGCTCACCCAGAGTGACATGGCCAAAAGCCAGTTGCAGCTCATTGGCATCACAGCCCTCTTCATTGCTTCCAAATTAGAGGTAAGGCTGATCCTGTGCAAACATGTGGCTTGAGATGTCCACTCTGTGTAATTAATTGTGTAATAGTCATTGTCCTGCATACTACAACTGAAACTATTTGTGATCATGTATTTAATATGTTTGGAGGTAGGCAAAGTTGATTTCAGTGTATTTAACTTACAGAATAGTTAGATGTCTGTAACTCAGAACAGTGACAAGGCCTTGTAAGAGAGAGATTTACCTTTAACCCCAACCTAATATTTGGCACATTAATCCATGTGTCTCCTTATTGCTGGGTCTGTAAAGACACAGCTTTGAAAATTCTTTGTTAGTGTGCTTAACACTTCCTTTTTTCTGTTTTTGTGCAGGAGATTTACCCTCCAAAGCTCCATGAGTTTGCCTATGTCACAGATGGTGCATGTGAGGAAGAGGAGATTCTGGCTATGGAGCTTATTATGCTAAAGGTACTTTTGTCGAAACTGATCAGACAAGTCAATGCCATGTGCTTAGTGTTTGAACTAGCATCTTATTCTTGCCTTTACAGTCTTACCCTCTTGACTGTCTGATGTGCATTGATTGTTAGCGATAGACTTTCATTAACACTGACTGTCTTTTACGAGTACTGAACAAAGCATATTTTTACATTTCAAGGAGTACACATGTACAGTAAAAACTCCTCACATTGATATGTCGCATCAGACAGAGGCAGTGTTCTCTTGCTTGCAGGGTTAATACGCAGTAATGTGATCTTGTTGGTCATTGATTTTTTTATTTTCCTCAGGCCTTGAAGTGGGAGCTGTGCCCTGAAACAGTCATCTCTTGGCTTAAACTCTACGCACAGGTGGACTCTCTGAAAGATGGGCCCAATTTCCTCATCCCGCAGTTTTCCCAAGAGGTTTTCATCCAGATCACACAGGCACGTGTCTCCATTGCTACTGCTACTTGCATTGCATCTTTGCTCCTCTTTGCTGACGTGTGTCTGAACAACAGAATTATTTGTTGTGCTAACAGGTCTGTTTTATGCTTGGTTTTTCCAGCTGTTGGATTTGTGTATGTTGGACATCAACTCACTGGATTTCCACTACGGAGTTTTAGCAGCCTCTGCCTTCTGTCATTTCTCATCTTTTGAAGTTGTCCAGAAAGTTTCTGGTAATAACTTTTTTGATATATTCTGCTTTTCCTCCTAATATTTGTTTTACCATGTCAAGAAAAGAAAAAGAAAAACTACAGGCAAATGAGCTGCAACTATTTAGTGTGTAGTTGAAACTGTTTTGATACAGTTTGTAGGGTTGGTCTCCTTCCCTAAGTGAATCTGGTTCTGTATACTAGTGGTGAATGTGGGCTCATGAGTTTTGTCGGTATCTTTTTGGCACAGGTCTGACATGGGAGAATGTGGCAGCCTGTGTCAGTTGGATGGCCCCCTTCATGGTGGTGGTCAGCGAGCGCGAAAAGGCAGAACTCAAGGACTTCCGGAAGGTTCCCACAGAAGACCGCCACAACATTCAAACGCACACAGACTATCTGGCCATGCTGGTGAGTCATCACTCATCTCATCATATTCACTCATTCACAGTCAACCCTTACCATGAAGCAGAGGGTGCATCAGCCTGTAAGTGGGCCAAAATCCAAGAGTTTGCTTTAAATTAATCAGTTATATTTCCTATAGGCTAACACATAAAGACTTTGTCCCTGTTCATACTCAGGCAGCGAATCTAAAGGATTAGTCTATTATCTAAAAGCCAGGTGTAGTTGGCAAGGCCAAGCCTCACATGGATTTAACATTTATGTAGCATTTGTAGCATATTTACAACAAGCTGCATCAGTTTGTAATCAGAATCTTTCAGCTTCTTCTGTGCTGAAGTAGGTGTGGGTGGAGAATAGCAGTAACTCATGTTAGTTCTAGGTCTGGATCTGTGTCAGTTTCGGTTCTGATGCCGTCATTGTGGTCTCTCTACAGAATGATGCTCATATAAAGCAGCAGGACAACTCTGACCGTCTATCCCCCGTAGCTGTGGCAGGTGTGCTGACCCCACCCAAGAGCACGGAGAAGCCTCTGAGCCAATAAGATCCTCAGAGAAAATAAACCCTGAGCCAATGGAGAACCAGGCAAAGAAGCGTGTACTGTGTATCTCTAGTTTAACCCCATTCCCGAGATGTTTTGATGAGTGTTTTTTCCAGTACTGTACTGGGGTGCCAGGTTAAATGGAGCCATCTTCCTGTGTCAGATTCAGGGATTTGATATTGTACTGCACACCCAGCTAATTCAATCTCTGACTTGTTGAGATGGGCTTCTGTATTTTTATATTTTTTTTATATAGTCTCTTCTCACCAGAGTTTACTGGATTGCAGTACTTATGTAGCAGCTAATCTGGAAAGAACTGAACACAGAAATCTCCCAAGAAACAAAATGGCTGTGCATATGGTGAAAAAAGTATATAGGCTAAGTGCTGCTGATGTGCAGTTGAGAGTGTTCAACTGCTGAGCTTTGAACACAGGTATTTTTTAATATCATGGATGTGTGTGCATGGGGAACTGAAGTTTCTTAGGATTTTAGGAAAAGCCCACTCATGTCATTGGTGCTATGTGCCATTGTGGCCTAACTTGTTTGTGTGTGTGCGTGTTTGTTTGTGTGTTTGTGTGTGTTTGTTTGTGTGTGTGTTCAGGTGTGATAAAGATGTGGAGCTGTGGTGAATTGCGATGCTGTGCCCATGGGGTGCATTATATGTTTACTGCCCTATGTGTTAGAGTAAGTGAGTCGTTGCCACACATATGTTGTGTGGTTTGCATTCTAGTGCCGGAATTAACATTCCTGGAAGACTTGACAAGTTTTTACAGCTGTTATTATTTAAAATGGGAAAAAAATGTGTGTGTGTGTGAATGGAAGAATTGACATTTGGATTAGAAAGGTAGCCAACTTAACTGCCGAATGATTGCATTGTATTTATTGTTTATATAATGCAGCAGTATTGTCAAGGTTTGTCTATATGTAAATTGCCATTTTTATTTGTAAGAATTACTCATTGTTGCTGCCAAAGGCAAATATTTATTTATGAATCTACTACTACCTTTGATTGAAGAGGGGCTGGGGCTGTTGGGTAAAATGTACGAAGCATAAAATTGTATCCTAAGTCTTTTTTTTTTATTTAGAATGACTTATTGCCCCAGTTCATCAATTCATTGAAGTTTTATTTGTTACCGGAGCAATGATGGAGGACTAAAATCTGTGTATTGCCTTGTAAAGCTGTATTTGACAATGCTGGGCAGATGTTCTTTATCTCTGTATAACACACACTATGTAAATAGAATAGATTGTGAATTTGTACAAACCTTTACAGAAAAGAATGTAAAAAAAAAGATTATAATGAAATATAACTAGAAAAACTATTCATTGTGATCTTGTTGACCATATATTTCTAATGCATCGAGATCTACCAAGTTTAACTGGTATAAATCTGGAATGCAAGGTGTTGGCAATATTTGTTGTGAACTTTGCTATTTGGTGGCAAAATGGCATTCTGTGGGAGGGTACGGAAGACAAACATTTACAGAGGTACATTCCAGTGAGTGACACTGACACTCTGACGCTGAAGTCGAATAGGCTCTTCAAGTCTCCTCTTGCACAGTCAGTATTTGCTCATGTTGGGACATGTTAAAGTAGACAGCTGTGGAGCAGAGGTTATATGCTATTTAACAGTTCAGGGAATTAGTCTATTTAAACTACCTGATTCAGGCTTAAATCCTAATGACTATTACCAGCCAGAAAGTCTAGACGCCTAGAAAGCCAGATACACCCTAGCAGTAGCAAATACTTTAGCACAGTTGGTACATCTAGCCTTGCACTATAGGGCCTCAGTAGTCTAAGTCTTCTACTAAGACTTAGTTGGAACAATCACATCGCTCTATCTTTGTAGAGTCTTTGGGCGGGCTTAGCTTACCACGATAACAGCAGGGCTGCGACGGTGTAAAAAAACAACTAAGATGGTTACGATTGGTCGTAGCTCTGTCCTATTGCATGCACAGGCAGTTTGAAAGACAATTGCTGATTTCTCGAGGTTTGAGCACAGTCTATCAGCCATGGCTAGACTATACATTTTGATGTAGTTATAGTTTGGCTTGTCAGGCTAAGAAGAAACCTTTTTCCACAAGGCAGGAACCAGTATGCATGTAGTTTACTTTCACTATCAACTATCAGTCCTGTGTAATCCAGTCATGTACACCACTTTTCAAACTAGTAGGGCAACTTGGAAAGGCAATCGCCTATAGAGCAACTGATGACCACAAAATTCTGCCCCCCCCCCCCCCCCTCCAGCCAAACACACACACACACATCACAGTTATTTACATTTGTGGTTACTCCCTTCGGGAAACCAGTGGAACTAGTTCTCTGCCTTGAAGGCTCTACATAGGTACATAGGTGTATAGTACCACCCCGTGTTCCACATCCATGCAGGCCAATTCCTGCTGGGCTGTCTGGAGGAAACGGCACTGTATTCCCCTGCATGCGAAATTCCGCTGCTTGGAATAGAGAAGAGTTGAAGGGGATGGCAGTGGGATGACAAAAAAAGGAAGTGGGTAATAAACAAGGTGACCATTGCTGATACCATGAGCTGAAAGAAGAGGTGTCGTCTTCACACCTGAGTCCTCATCACTTGACTCCAGAGGAGTGAGGAATCAAATGGAAGTGTTCAAATCAGGAATGCTGGGCTTTTTCTTTTTTTTTACAATCCAGTGTGAAGGGGTCAGTTTTTGCACTGTGAAACAAACCCTTTTGGGAAACGTAGATGTTTGATTTGGATGCTTGTGAGAAATAGAATTTACATGTTTTTGAGGCTTTTGGAGTTGAACTTTATGTTGGTGTGTGAAAGGAACACAGTGTTTCTATGGCATGTTCTTTAAAATTGACACAATGTTGCAAAGAAAAACGGGGAAGATTATGTACTTCAGTGGGGAACCTCAAGAGGTTGAGTCAGGGAAAAATAAAACTAGAGAAATATTCAATTTGTGTAGGAGTGGGGTTCAGTGAAGACTGGCCATTCCCATATAAAACATGCTATGGACAAAATGTGGATGCAGGCGGGTGTTGAAAGGGTTCCTCGTGTCTCAAGACATTGGACACAATTCATGCAGATCCCCCCCCCCCCGCCCCACACACACAAACCATTGTTAGTGAAGAGTGTCTGCACTTTGGCCCAGTGTTGTCTGGTCAGGGAGTTGCTTTTGGGGACACTTGCCCCCCTCTCCCCACAAAGCCTCAGTTGTGTAGGAGTTATTGTATGGTCTTGGGAATATATCCACCACCACCACAACCCTGTGTCACAACCCCCACATCTGCAACCCCCCACCCCACAGCCTCTCAAAAAAAAGGGAAAGAGAAAACGCTACCAACCCCACCCCCATGAGTTCTAGGTTATATCACAGCACCCCCGCAGCCCAGCTACTGAGACAAAAGAGTGGCAACCCCCCACCACCATTCAACCACTAGTGAAACTCACTGCCAAGCGCATGATCCTTAAGTTTTCATGGTAAGTGGTGCCCTAGTTTAGGAGTTCTTGGGTTTGGATGCCCGCCCAAAAGTCCCTTTTTTCTGGTTGTAAAAGCCACCTGACACTGTTGATGTGTTTGTAATGCCTGGACATGGGTTGGATGGAGATACTGCATTGCACCACAATTTTCAATTAATAAATTTAAAAAAATTATATTCAAGACCATTTATTGCATTTCTTCTCTATGAATTCAGGGTTTAAGAATCTATGGGAAAATAGAAAGAAAAGTAGGCACTCTCTCCCTCTCTAAAACTCTCCCTCATACCCCACCAGTTCCCTCCTGCCTGACTGCTCTTATGGAGACAGGCAAGTCAATACTCAAATGCAAATATGCACTCCTTTCCATCCAAGTTGGGTTGCAAAAGACCATCCATGGTCTACTGGTTAGGGCTTCAGGCTTGTAACGGAAGGTTACTGAACAGATGCTGACCAGATGACCATGGCTGAAGTGCCCTTAAACAAGGGCCACCTAACCCCTCACAGCTCCCTGGGTGCCACTATAGTATGCTCTGGATTAGTGTGTACTTTGCTGTGTGTGCTTTACTAGTTCATGATTGGGTTAATGCAGACACCAAATTTTCCTCACGGGATCAAGATTGTATGTAGATTATTATTATTATTGTAACATTATAAGCATTTTTAGAAAGTCATTAAGTGCAACCTTAGAAAACAGAGCCATACAACAGTTTGTAACAGTTTGTCATCTACGTCCTTTATGCAGTTTTTATTTCATTATAAAGTCTCTCACAGACACACCAAAGAAAAACAAACATAAACATCCTCAGAGCAGGAACTGAGAGTGATCACTAGATGGTGCTCTGACCATAGGACAGTCTCATGAAGGATGAACAGAATCAGCTATACCTGAGGCTTGGCTTGCAGAGAACATACAAGAATACAAGGGAACTTTTATTGTCACATGCATATGGTTACTGAGTCTAAAAAATACAGTGAAATTATGTCTGTCTCTCAGCCTATTTGTGCATGGTTGGGGGTGGGGAGATGTGGATGATGTAAAAGTGGTGAATTGTGTTGATAATGGGCAAAAGCTATGTGGCTTGCTGTGTCGGATAATAAATGACTGGACACCATAGGATGCCTTCAGGAAAATGCTTTATTTATTAAAATTCATATACAAAAGGATTATCTGGCATTAGGACCCTAGAAAACATACATATATACATCATATACAATAGACAGGGTGAAAAGCCCTGAGGCCTATGTGCAAGACGTGAGAACATTGACTTGACTAGATAGGACTGGAAAAACAGATGGGATACATTTACTGACAGTGGTCAGTGTCCACAAGCCCTGCACTGGACCTTCAGCCAAAGCCTGATCAATAGTGTCGGTATAAGGAGTAGTACCAGTGGCATCGCCGAAGTAGAATGTCAAGAGTAGAATGCAGGTCTAGAGCACTATATGGGCTCTAGGATCTGTTTCAAGTCTAAATTATGGTTGTTGCTTATTCAATATAGTCTACTGCGTACAGGCAACATTTCACTTCGAAACACTCCAGAGACCATTGTTAGTTTTGAAGTGTCAGTGGGAGTGAATGTAGTTTGTGCAAAGATGAAGGTTTGGATAAATTTCCGTTTGGTCTATGGCACGGCGATGAACTGACCCACTGTATTACAATGTTTGACTGCTGAAATTTTTGGGAGACGCCATTTCAACCTCACCACTTGGATTGTGTAGACTTACACCTCAGCAGACACACATCCAGCCTCCATTTTTTATTTAAAAACACCAAATGTTTTCAGGACTTGCTTCTGATAAAAAATATATCATCATGTCAAGCTTTTCTTTTGAAAGCTACTAATAGTTTCTGACTATACAACAACAAAAATATATCTATAATGATTTAGGCCATTTTTAAACAGTTGTAGGCAATTAATAGTTCTCTTTCTCCTCTACCTTTTTGATTGTATCTTCTGCCTATTTGCACTAGACTTCTCACTTCCTTTGCAGCGGTCTCCACAAAGCACGTCTCAGTCACTTTTATTCTGGACTGGTTTGAGATACATTCATATGACTGCACGACGACACAAGGGAATGTGTCACCTTGCTACAGAACTCAGGACTCAGTGAGTGTCACACATGATTAACCTCACGGAACTGTCCACGGAGGAAAGAAAGCAAAGGAAAAAAGTACAGCCTTGAAGAAACATCAACACAGAATATACACATTAAGGGTCAGATACAGATTTATGGAGGAGTACAAAAATAATTCATCGACTGCAAGGAAATACTATACAATGGTTTTACAGCATGGCAAACGAACACTTTAAATGTTCTATCAATCTTCATTTGCCGCAACACCAAACCTCACCAGGATGGAATATCTCAACAGAGCAAATACATTTATTTTTTCCTTCATCAAAATGATCACACTTTTTTTGATCAACGTGAAAGATTTATACTCCTTTGTCAAAGAACTCTGTGCTTATTCATTTGGATGTGATTAAGCGAGGTTTGTTTAGAGCCAAGTTGAGTTGAGATTAATGGTGCCTGGCTGTCAAAGCAACTGCATAAATTCTAACATCATCAATTGAGCATTTGGGTGAGTGGAGAGAAAAGAAGTGAATAGGTCCCAGGCGTGCTGGAAAATGGACTACTTTCCTCCAAGCACACGGCAAGCAGTCCTTACTGTTCTACTGTGCCATGACTCATCCAATTTACCTATCTCAACTCATCAGTACCCATCTGGGGCACGAGAAACTCATGCCACCATGACAAGGCATCTTTTAAATACACAGGCTGGGGACAGAATCCATGAATTCATGTAGCCCAGCACAAAAATCTTCCCTTGAAGAACACAATAGAAGAGAAATGACACAGTTATCCACTGGCTTTGTTCCCTGTATAAAGACGGTTTAAAGGCTAAAATAAATATAATACATTTATAAAAAATTTAATAGTTCACGTTAGGCAATCAATAAATAAAAATTCAATTAAATTCAAATTCAATTTCCAGCCAAAATAACGTTTCCGCGCATCGACTCCCATGTAGGCTGGTAAAGCTTCTTTTTTTGTGTGTGTAATACTCGAGGCAAAAAAAAAACAAAACAAAATAAAACAACAACAAAACTGCTAACCAACCAAACAAAAACCAAATGGAGGGACAATGGAGAGAGGTCGTTCTTCCTCATGACCAATTCTGATCATCTTTGACAACCATTGGTGGCCCTGCCTCAGAGCACGCACAGACAGAGATGCAGCTGTGGTTTTAGAGCTGTTGCTGGGGCTGGGGTTGTTGCTGCAGCTGCTGGGGCAGAGGGCTGTGAGACTGCCCGCGGGCCTGGGTCGGGGTGGGGCTCCTCACGGATGGCTCCCGATAGGCGATTGCCAGCTCAGGCCTACGGTACAGCTCGCTCAGGCCCTCGAACTTGGGCCCCCAGTGACGCAGGTTCTCGTAGCTGAAGTCGGCGTTGGCATCTACACTGCTAGTAACATCAGCCAGGGCTGAGCCTAGCGAGCTCAGGCTGCCCACGCTGGATGAGGCCTCTCCCTCGATGCAGTAGACGCGGTACGTGTCCAGAGGCAGGGCCAGGCTGTCGTTGTCTGCCTCCCAGATGATACGCGCCACGTAGCTCTTAAAGTCCATGGGGCAGTGGTGGTGGGGATGGGGGTGGTGGTGGTGGTGCGGGAGACCCACAGAGGCAGCGGCGGCGACGTGAGAGGCGTAGGAGGGATGCGGACAGAGGCCTCCGGCAGAGCTGACCACAGAGCCCTGGGAGGGGTGCACCTCCTCCTGGGAGCCCTGAGAGGACTTGATGAGGGGCGCTGTGGTGCAGGAGGACGACTGGGAGAGACTGGAGCACAATGGACGTTTCAGCTCTGTGATGTCATAGGCATTCTGGGGAATGGAGCAGGTCAGAAATACAGTCAGTTACTGTAATGTAACTCATTTCACTCTACACAAATGTTACAATATATATATATATATATATATATATATATATATATATATATATATATGCACAACTATGTACAAAAAACATCAGTGTACTGCACACACACACAAAGTTTGGTAGACAAAATCATAATTTGGAGGCAACTCATCTGTGGATATTTGGTTATAACTGGAATTATAAAAGATGGCATATTATAGCACACGTCATTAACTTTTTTTGTCTGCCATAGACAAACACATCTACTGAGTGTAAGGTGGATACACAGGTTAACTTTTAAAGATCTACAACGCTACTGCCACCTAGTGGCCAGTTGGCCACACTGTCTTCGTGCTGACTAAGGACGTCGGGCTGAGTGCTGATGTGACCTGCAGTGATGGCAAATCAATACCATCCCTCCCTGGAGTCCCAGAGCATGACTGCACTAATGGCTGTTTAAGTGTGTAAAGTGTGTTAGTGTGTGTGAGTGAATGTGTGTGTATGAGTGTGTGTTCATGTGTGTGTGTGTGTGTGTATCCCAGTGCACAACTGCACTAATGGCTGTTTAAGTGTGTTAAGTGTGTATGTCTGCCTGTGTGTGTACGCATGTGTGTATGTGTGCGTGTACGTGTGTGTGTGTACCTGATCCTGCTCTCCTCCTCCCTCCTCATTGTAGTTGAGGATGTTCTCCCGGATGTCCTCCCAGCTCTCGTGCTCTGCAGGGATGTGGTAGACGCCATGCTTACGGAACTTATTGCGGCTGCCCTTCTGGTTCCAGACGGTCACAGCAACCAGGATGGCTGGAGGAGAACAAGAGAAGTGGGTCAGAAAGAGAGAGAGAAAGAGAGAAAAAGAAAGAGAGAGATAGAGAGGTGCAAAGAGAGGACAGACTATCCCCTAGTGTGTCCTGATGTGTTTCTAAGCTATATGTGTAGTGTGTGTGTGACTTCCAGGGTGCAAATGTGTGTTTATGTGTGTTTATGTGCACCAAGCAGGACTTTGAGTGGGGCTTAGGAGAGGCCAGAGCTCTGGGCTTTACTCATGCTTTTACACACACTCCTGCATTGTCCTGGCACACACAGGCACAGGCACAGGCCCACACAAACACACATACACACACACACCTTTTACAGTTCATGGTTGAAGCACAGGTCCGCAGCCTTTTTTTCTGTTTACTGACATGTGACTCACCCTCCAAAAAGTGTAACCAAATAGATCACATAAGATGGCAATGTGTGTGACAAAGTTTTGTGTGTGTGTGTGTGTGTGTGTGTCTATGACCATCTGACTCTTTGTCAAGGTATCTCTCACACGTCTACACAGCCTTCGTCTGTCCTCTCATACTGAGGTTGCCCTGACCACACGTCCATGCTCTCTTCATCCACGCAGTGTGCTGGCTCCTGACTGGACCCACTCACCGAAGAAGACCAGCAGGCACATGCTGATGGCCAGGATGGAGCTGGGGCTGAGGGCGGCCAGACGGAGGGCCTTGGCCCGCCCAACCTCGCACCACTGGCCCCGGAAGCCCTCGGCGCAGCGGCACTGGTAGCTCTTGGCCGACTGGGCCACACAGGTGGCGCCATTACGGCAGGTGGAGGCACGGCATGGCGATGGAGCGCAGCGCTGCAGACCAGTCGAGTCGTCCAACACCAGCACCTGTCCCGACGGACACCTGAATATTAAGAAAGAAAGAAAGAAACAAACAAACAAACAAATAGAAAAACAAACGTGATGTGAGCAGTTGGGAGGCATTAAGAAGAGGAAGCATGTCTGAATTTAACATTTAACATGTACTCAGTCTTCTAAATGTGTACTCCTTCCACCAAACTCTTCCACCAAATTTCTTGAAAGTATATGACAAGGACTGTAAATCTGTGGATGCATATAAGGGCTTCAGCCATACTTTCAGCCATTCTGCCTGTGTGTCAGATGGCTTTAAGATGGCTTTTAAGAAAGAGAGATAGAGGAGACCGGGTAATTTGCGTGTGTGTGTGTGTTTGTGTGTGTATGTGTGTGTGTGTGTGTGTGTGTAGTGACATTAAGGTGAGTCTGTGTGTTTTTATGCATGTGTGTGTGTGAGAGAGATAGAGGAGACAGGGTAATGTGCGTGTGTGTGTAGTTGTGTGTGTGTGTGTGTGTGTGTGAGCAGGATGTCTTACTTGCACTCGTGTTTCCTCCACAGGTCGACACAGTAGAGGGGACTGGGACAGGGCTTGGCACTACAGGCGTCTGAATGGCAGCCAGCCGTCACCCCTCGGCGCTCCAGCACTGTGCTGAACTCTGTACTCTGGCCATCCAGTGGCAGTGCGTGCCCATTCAGACGCACATCACGCATGCAACCTACCCACACACACACACACACACACACACACACACACGCACGCACGCACACACACATGAATACATGCATACACACATACACACAGGTGAAATTAATTTAAGGCTGAATATATTGTAGAAGTCACCAAAATAAGACTTGTACAGAATGGGACAAGTAGAGGAAAAGAAAATGATGACATGGAGGAGTAAATGGGATGACTGGGAGTAAATGAGAACAGACGAGAATCTTCAAAGATTGAAAGATTGATGAAAAGAAGCTGGCAAAGAAGGGATGACATAAAAAAGACAGAAAAAGAGAAGAGATGGCAGGAAAGCTGGGTTAGGGGCACACTCTCACCTTGGAAGTCTGCACGTGTGCCATGAGTGGCAACATTGCCTAGCAGCACGCTGGATGGGTGCACCACGATCTCCCGGCGCTGTCCGAGCACGCCGCTGACCTCCCGTGACCCACCGCCCCGCTCCAAGCGCAGCGTGAAGAGGTTGTCATGGCGGAGCAGGCTGACCAGCACCCATTGGCCTCCATCCACGCGCTGGCCAATCAGACGTAAGGAGTGGGCACCATCACCGAGGTTGGCCCGGACAGTCAGGTGTCCATCTGATATCTGCTCACAACACAACACAGGCACAAGCACTGTCAAGTTACCCTCACCAATGTTTATAGTATCAATAGTCAAAACATCAAATATTCAGTTCATTTCAATTCAATTCAATTATATTTATACAGTGGCATTTTACAGTACAGTGGTCTCTTTAATTAATTAATTAATTAATTAATTAATGTATGTATTACTTAAAAATAAATATTTGACCAATAGGCCAATGAACACAAATAGACAACAAATGTGGGTGAGTAATACAGAACCTTATGATTAAGCTTTGAACATGCTCTTCATTATCATTTTCATTAACATTGCTAACATTGCACTGATCACCCTGTCATTTTGTGGTTAAGCTGGGGTATGGGTCAAGAGGATCATGGCTGGGAGTGGGGGTGTAGTGGTAAAGTGGTGCTGACACTGACCTCCAGGACGATGTACTCATTGGCGTCACGGGAGGTCATGCTGAGCAGGCTGCCTGAGGTGGCGCGGGTTCGCAGTAGGAGCTGAGTGTGGGTCCAGCGGGGGCTTCCGCCCCCACGCAACTGGTACCGCAGTACGCTGCCCGGCTCAAATGACCAGTCTGGCAATGCTGTGTTGGGGGAACACAACACCTCAGGTCAAACTCAAAGCATAAAGATTTTCTTTTAGGACATTCCTCAGAGAATACCTGGCCCACTTTATTTCATAGGATCCAATAACCCTACGCTCCCACTCAGCAAACAGTAATATTATTATTATAATATTATTATATAAGTAACAACTTTATTATTTAATACAAGTATCCAAATGAAATAGATTAAATACAATTTTGCATCTAGCTTCTTACAATACCCATGGGTGTGCCTGGAGCCAATGCTAGGTAGGACAAAGCTGGTTGGTGACCCACATGATCACTGTCTCTTTCTTTAACAGTCTTAAAGTTTAAATAAGGAACTTTGTAGGCTCTCACCTTTCTCACACTTGTGTCCGCTGTATCCCGGGTTACAGTCACAGCTGAAGGAGCCCCACTCACCCAGACACTTCCCATGGATGCCACATGAGGGGCCCCCTGTTGTCAGGCACACTCCGTCCGTCAGGGTGCACCCTGGGGTGCTGTTCACACTCTCAGCTGGGTTACCCAGGTCGTACACCTAGCAGGAAATATATATTCACACAAATTAGGTACAGAAAACACATCCGCACACAAGCACACCGTACAGCAACATATAGTGAAACACGCACACACACAAAAAGTAAGGAAATTCTCCTCGTCAGCAGACTTGGGGGGCCTCTGTGACCTTATTGACTTCCTGTCCTGAGGTGCCCGCGGTCACCATCTCACCTGACGCAGCACTCAGCCAGAGCTACTGCCACCACTGACCCCTTTTGACCTCCCTGACCTTTCCTCCACCTCTGTCTGATTGCCACTGGGCCACGTGGGAGTCTGTCTGTAACTTGGGGAATAATTCAGCCACTCAGTGCAGCTATCCCTGCTCTATTTATACATGTGTACAATAATGGGAGCTTGGGTTTGTGCTCCTGAGCTAAGAAGCTGGTTAGCAGAAAGTGTGGAAGAGTGACAGGAGTGAGATGGGCTCTGTGTGTGTGTGTGTGTGTGTGTGTATGTGTGTTATGGTGTATATGTGTGGGTGGGTAGTTGGGAGGACATGTCTTTCTATGCATGTGTGTTAAAGCGTGCATGTGTAGAGGCTGTCATACACGTGTGTGTGTGTGTGTGTGTATGCGTGTGTGTTAAGGTGTGCATGTGTAAAGGGTGCACCTTAGAATGTTTGTGTTCCGAGTGTGTATGTGTGTGTCTTCAGTTTAAGCAAGCGTGTGTTGCTTTTCCTGAGTCAGCTCGGCTGGGTTTAGTGCCGTGTTTGTGTCTGTGGTCTCTCTGCTCCTCTGTCAGTGTGTCTGGCAGCAGTGTGTGCAGTGTTGTGCTACTTTGTCAGACTCAAGCAGACAGATGGATTTAAAGACCAGTCCCAGAAACCCGAGCTTGAACTAAATACAACCCCATACTAGGTGGAAGACATAAACAGAGGCTTGTTTACTCAGACGAAAAGCTAAAGATGGGGGAAGATCCATTTCGGAGAGCCCTCTTCACCTCACCAATGTGTACTTCCTCTCTCTGTCTTTTGTGCATTTCTCACTGTTTACTGGAAGTCACATTTTAGATTTAAACAAAATTGAAGGGTGCTAGAAAGTTCTTAAGATTTTCACATTTTCACACATCCTCCCTTCAGCCCTACACACTGGACCCTCAAAGACTAAGCAGACATGAATCAGCCAATGATGAAGATGATTTATGTCAGTTAGATCTTCAGGGCTTAGGCCTCGGGAGGGATGCTAAAATTCAGTCAATGTGAACTTAAAAACTGTAAGAGAGTATCAGACCAAAGTGAGTGTTGAGTGGGAGAGCTGAGTCTGTCCTGCTGTGTGTGGAGGGGAGGGAATGCACTGAAGATGAAGACAAGGAAGAGGATGGTCTGTACCTGGCTATCCACCACCAGGTTCCTCAGGCATCCAACAAAGCCCTTGTAGTGGGGGTGTGTGCGCCGGTGAGGGTGAGTCTCCTTCACCCCGCCCACCTGCAGGGGCTGGTTCAAGTTCAGAAACCTGAAAATAGAACAATTCCAAGCATGTCATGCAGTTACTCCAACTCAGGTTGTCAGGAAAACTCTTACAAGCACACAGCCTCCTTCTAAGTAGAGACACAAGGTTTAGAGACACATGGTTTGAAAACGAATTGAAAAAAATAGGCTTTATGAAATGTATTTGTGTTGACTGAATCCCAATGCCCTCTCTAAATGCTAAGTCCTAATCCCTCAAGCAGTTTATTGGCACTGATATAATTGACTGATTCAAGCTAGCTATGTCTTTGAGGGCTTAGGGCTCAGACATTGGGATTCAGCCATTCTATCAATATCAGAGTTGTTGTAGTTCTTTACCTCTGGTTGCCGGGGGTTTCTGCTGAGGTCTTGCAGGCTGACTGATCCATCTCTAGCATCTCCACCCCCAGACCCTCAACCTCATTCACCGCAGCCCCAGAGCACTGGTCCAGGATCAGCTGTACCATCTGCAACACACCAGCCTCAGCTCAGTACCCCCCTTCTCAACTACAAGCAACCACCACACGCGCGCACACACACACACACACACACACCTCACTACTGACTCAACAACAATGCCTCTTAGGCACAGTTCTTCATTAATGTTTCAGAAAAGGAAGAAACGTAAGAAAACAGTATATGAAGTGGTATAGTTTTTGTTTTAAAGCTTTCACACCTCTTCTGTACACTAATCAAGTGGTCATAATGGACAATATGACTGAGATTTAGATTTTTACCCAGACCAGCATAACATTCGACAGGCGGCCTTTGGCAAAATCTTTGGCTGGGTTCCAAGCCTACTCCCCTCCCAGCTCCGCACTTCTTCACACACACACACACACACACACACACAACAACCCCCACTCTCTACCCCTGGGGCCACCCTGAGGCATTCTGTCCTGACCTTCCCATCGCTGACAATGTCCAGACGATGCCAGCGACGGTCCGTGACGGTGGCCCTGGGTGGGAGCTGAAGCGTCACTGGCCCGGAACCGTGGTTCACGCTCAGTGATGGGACTCCGTTCTTCAGCTCTGGAGGAGGAGGAAGAGGAGAAAGAGGGAGAGAAGGAGGGGAAGGAGAAGTAAGAGGAGAAAACACAAAACAGCTGTGATCAAGAGTTTTCTACTTCTAACTTTTTAATAGCTTCCTCTGTTACATCTGTTACAACAGCACCACCACCATCAACAATAACAACAACAACAGTCAGAACTAACAGCTCCTGCTCCTAACAGTGGGACTCCCTCCAGTACATCTTTACTTCATCAGGAGAGCCTTGTGAAACTCTAAGGAAGTCTGCGGTTTCAAGCATGGCAGAGAACATTAGTGGAGTTTGGTGAGTAAATCTTCATGTGTGGGCCACATTTGTACACAGAGAGCTGAAGCAAGTCTGCACAATTGTAGGGAGACCAGGCTATAGGCCCTGCTTTTCGGTTAAGTTTCAGGCAGTTTGTTAAAAACATGGCAAAAGTCATGGCAAAAGTCAAGTCAGCAGTCAAGCACATTTAAAAAACAAACAAGAGCAATAGTTTAGCAACAGCACCAAAGTGCTTTATAGATACTCCGCTTCATATGCAGGGGTGTGTGTGTTTGTGCGTGTGCATGTGCATGTGTGAAAAGCAAGGTACAGACAGGTAAAATCTGTGTCGCCTACCACAGTTCACATGTTCTTGGTTATACAAACTAGTGTGCTTTAGCCGTGGAGGTTCAGAACTCATATTGACCATTATGTAATACATCATCAGGTCCCCAGGCTTCATCCGGTGCTATGCTTATGTGTTGACAATGTATGAGCGATATTTCTATCCATCTATGTATGTAAGCTAACCCCATCGACCCAAACACTGTTGGCACGTATATCGTATTGAACAGCATCCGTGAAAAATGCTTCTCACTGATCAATTTGTGGTCAAGTTCGATTTTCTGTCCCCTCTCAAACCCCCACGCATTCCCTCACCCTATAACCCATCCCACCTCACAAAAATGACACTCATGCAGAGAATGTTTTGCCCGCACCCCATCCCCACCCCCGCTCAATAATTCCACAACTAAAAGCAACGTGTAACAAAAGGATGACGTAAGTGTCCCAAAGTACCAACCGGGAGGGAGGGGGGTTGATTGTTAAATAAAATAAAGTTGGCTGTAGATAGAGTGGAACAGGTCCAGTGTGTGTGTGTGTGTATGTATGTGGAGGGTCTGGCATGGGGCACAGGGCTACGTAGGTGGCACTCTCTGACCTTGAGGAGTGACCTTAGAGTAAACCTCTCTGCTGACCACAACCGATCCAAGTCAGTGCTGACTTAAGCAGTACTGGCTTGCACAGAACCACCCCTTCCTTCCCCCTTCCCCCCGAAAAGCATGATTAATGGTTTCACTTTTGACGCTTTTTGATTCTTATTGAGCTGGTTCTTTAATAAAAAAAACACCATGCAATTAGTCACTTGGTTGAAATTAATTTCTGGCTCAGGTGATGTAAAAGCCTTAAATCATTCCTGTATTGACTGCTCATCTAAAACACAAGCTGTGGGTCTCTGAATTTTAAAATCAAATTTCTCATTTTGTGACATACATTTGTATGCGTGGCATGCATTAACACACATGTTGTACATAAGCAGGGCAGATTTAGCGCTGGATTGTCTGTGATGTACATTCATCAAGAAGCTTCTCAGCTTTTTTTGTCATGTCTGTCTTTCATCTCATTTGTTCTACTACTGTCAGCTGTAACCCCATAATCAGTGATCAACTTAAAATACAAAAATAACATGCATTTTTAGTACGAACATCTAAATGCCACAATACCTCTTTGGCACTAAGTGCAAAACTGAATCAATGGATTTTATGTTTCTCTTGTTACCGAGTGCAATGAAGTCCTCGGGGTCGCCAGGCTGAGGTGCGGCGAGCGGGCCGTTGTAGAGGAGCAGGCCATTGGCCGCTTCGGTGATGAACTCCAGGGTGATGTGGCTCTGGAAACAGGGTTTGATGGGAGGGAACCAGGCGTAGCCATGGCCATGGAAACTGTGCTTGGTCTGCTGGCACTCGGGTCCGTCAAACATGGGGGGGCACTTACACCTGAGAGCATGGGAGGAGGGTGTGTAAGTGTGTGTGTGTGTGTGTGTGGGGGGGGGGGGTTACTGAAGGTCATCTTGTAATAAAAAATCTCTACAATGATGGCCATGCTGACATGATTCACTACTGGTTTCATATGTTTCCTGCAGTCCTACCTCTTAAATCTTAACTGAACTGACACTGTCCAATGACAAGTACACTATACTGGTGAATCGGTATCCATAAGGAAAATTAGTTATTAGTGTCACATTTGTGTTTAAACACAGATGGTGATTTATTTTGTGTTAAAACTAATCTAGTTTATGGGTCCATATCTACACCAGGATCAACACTGGAAAATGTGTTATACCATATATACATTTAAAGATGATATATATCATATATTATCACATATATGACATGTTCACAGACCTGAAATGTTTTGAATGGAATACTACGGATATAGATAACTGTAAACATGTAATAACATACAGTATATGCATATAGAGGTCTGCTAACTTGTAATACTATGCATATGATGGACTGTAAACATGTAATAACATATCATACAGAGGTCTGTGAATTCTGAGGTGAGGCAGGTACCTGTAGCCTAGTTCACTGTCGATGCAGGTGCCCCCGTTAAGGCAGGGGTTGTAGGGGTAGGAGGCACAGGAGAGGTGCAGGCTCTCACGGGCTTGGCAGCCACACTGGGCGGTGGCGGTGGCCGAGAGAGATACCAGCGAGGTATTGCCGTAGTTGAGAACACGTGGAGTCTCGCTGAATGTCACACGGCTGGAGCAGCCGCCTGTCAGGCCGCAATCAGTGTATGCGCACTCGTCCACGCCCACCTGAGAGATGCCCACGCCCAGTCCTGACTCCAGCTACCAAAGAGAGAGAGAGAGAAAGAGAGAGAGGCAGATAAAGAAAGAAAGAGTGGGAGGGAGGGAGAAAGTGGCTATTTAAAAACCTTTATTTGAAACAATTTAAGATCAGTGCACATCCTTAGTGGAAAAGCCATCTTCCATTGTAATAACTGTCACATTTGCCTCCCACAGCTCTACTCTCCAAATAAAATAAGTAATTTGCCTCTTCATAATATGCACTGTAACAGACAAATAAAGAGGCAGTGGTTTGACACTGAAGTGATAAGGTTCCTGAGTTACAGAGAGATGTAAAGAATATGGAGAGAGAGAAAAAGGAGAGCTATAACAGAGACAGAGATGGAGAGTTAAGGACACACATATAGAACATGGGAGACAGAGTAAGAGAAGAGGGGAAAAAAGACATTTCCTATTAACAGTCCTGCCATGAAGTGTAATGCATGGCTCCCACTAGGCCTGAAATATAATCTGGAATATTACGGTTTATGGCTATTAATGGGCCATTATGGGAAGATTAGAGACCTCTCTCCGTTTTGGAGTGTGTGTGCAGTGTGTGCATAATGTGCATGTGTTAGTGTGTGTGAGTGTGTGTGTGTGTATGTGTGTGTGAGTGTGAGTGTATATGTACAAACATGTGTGTGTTTTATGTGTGTGTTGAATGTGTGCATGTACAGTATGTGTGTGTATGTGTCTGTGTGTGAGCAAGTATGTGTGTGTTTGCACTTGGAGCAGGAGGAAGCACTTAGAGGACTCAGATCTGTCAGACTCAAGGGCAGTCCATCAGCTCTTTTACAACCCTGTCTGTGGCTGCTTTGCCGCCTGGGCCTCGCACACACTGTGTGTAAACACCAGCCGAGAGACCCTATTTGCACCACGCCGCGCTCAAACGGCCCTCCCTCTCTCCCTCTGATTTATTAGGCATTGAATTCTTTATAAGCAACCCGTCCTCCCAATCTCTCTCTCTCCCTCCCTCCCTCCTCTCCCCTCTCCTCTCTTTTACTCTCCATTCCTCTCTCTTGGACTCTGTGTCTCAGAAGTGTCTGTCGCTTGCCTTATACGGTTGTGAGAAATTCATTGGTTCCTGATTTCCTTTCATTGTGTGAAGTGCAATTTAATTTAAAGTGCTTTTATTTGTGTATAGTGCTTTTAACAAGTTGTAGGCTCTTTGCAGAGAGACAGACATGGTAGCAGTAATAGCATAAAGGTGTGGGTAGCCATCAATTGTAAGTTTACAGGTGTGTGTGTGTTTGTGTTTATTGCATGTGTGCGTGTGTGTGTGTGTGAGTGAATGTCTGTGTAACTGTCCCCTCACCTTGACCTTGTGTGTTGTTACATAGCCGTGGAGCTTTTCCGTTTTGTAGTATGGTGAGCCGTGGGCAGCAAACCAGACGTTGAGCTGCCGCAGGTTGTCATGGCTGCTGCTGCCGTTGGCAACGCTGAAGACGTGCACGCATTCTGTCTCTGTCTGAAGGATCTCGGCCAGAAGGCGACGGAGGCGGGTGTAGCATGTCTCCTGACCTGGTCTGGCCTTGAAGAACTCCTCCACGGTCAGGTCTGAGGAACATGACATGACTGAGGAAAAGAATTGGATTCCCATGCATAGCCCTGCCCCATGTAATTATCTCATAGCAGAGGTTATTTAGTGAAAACACTATTAAATTTGGATATTATATCATATTTATTATTTTATTTAAAGTTCATATGCATCCACCCAAGTAAGAAAGTGACAAACATAAGTATTAATTGGAAGTAAAGAAACAAACTTACTGGACAGCTTCAGGGAGCCTGCATTCCTTACAGCGTCCTCCTTCAGGTCCATGACAGTGACCTCTGCGGTGGAGGTCACATCGGGCCAGGTCTTGTCACTGACAAGCACCTCCAGGTTGTAGGTGCCGGGCGGGGTCCCCTCCCTGATACTAAGCTGACCAGTGTTGCGGTTCAGACTGAAAGACCTGCACACAGATGTGGGACAGATTGTGTTCATTTAACTGCACGTGTGTGCTTCCATATATGTCTGTGAATGTGTGTGTATGTGTTTTAATAACACATTAGCAATATGGAGAGGGTGCAAGAAAAAAAAAAACGGAGAAAACTGGAAAAAACTGGAAAAGCACTCGGAGAGCACAGACCTCCGCCAAAGCAATATAGGGTCACTGATCCAACACCAATTCCAGATGGTGTTCTGGATCACCACCAAAATTTAATCATCTGTTCCTTGGCCTAATACCCACATTGCCGAAAATTTCATCCAAATCTGTGTGGTACTTTTCGAGTTGTCTTGCTCACAGACAGACAAACAGACAGACAAACGCCGATGAAAACCTAATCTCCTTGGCAGAACTAAAGAGCTGAAATGTACAACAGAACTACAGACAGAAATAGACACACTCAGAGGCAGAAGATGAAAAAAAGCCCTCATTCATCCATACCAAGTCTATCAGCCACACACCCTGACAGCCCATGTACAATGACAGGCCCATTTTGTCCTTCAGTACACAGCGCTCTGAATAGCTCCCCACTGTGCTATCAGACACAGAGGCTTCTTGAGAAAGCCGGCTCAAGTGTCATCCTTCAGGTACGACCCCCACATCAAAGTGGGCAGCCCACCCCCACACCCCCCTCTCCCCCGGCTCTGTGCTGCGGCGCTCACTCTGTAATGCCTTGTGTTACATTATTAATGTCCCCTTGTGTCGGTCTCTCACCCTGCTCACTAAAGGCTGTGATGAGAGGGGAGAGTGGAAGGACAGTGGGACTGACAGAGACCTGCCTGGGAGAGCTGAGCTGTGTGTATGTGTGTGTGTGTGTGTGTGTGTGATGGAACTGGGGGAGCCTGATCAGTTCCACAGCAATCTAATACAAGTGAGACACCACTCTCTCTCTCTCTTTCCCTCACCATTGGCAACAAACACATCCAACTACTGGCCAACAAGTGGGAACTTGACCACTGGGTTGCTCTGCTCTTTTTATGGGCCAGTCGTTTGTTGGAGGCGGATTGGGCTTCTATCATTCAAGTGAAGTAGACTTGCACCTCGTTCTCACTCAACGTTGCCCCTCAAATCACAACGGGTCAGGTAACATGGCCACACAGAATCCAGTTAAATGAACTGTACTTGAAGACAGACTGCTCATAACAGAGAGAGGGCAATTTATTTGAAATATCATCTGAGACTGACGTCCCCAACAATAGAGTGCACATTAGGGAGCTTATGATGGTATTGTAATAGGATTCATAATTTAATTGCTTTAATGAATTAGCATAATTTATGAAGGGCGTAAGTTTTATGAATAAATGGATTCAGTGGTCCAAGGAGACAGACAAGCTCAGAGCTCAAAGGTGCTTGGCCTTGGAATAAGCAAAACAGAGGGGGTAGAATACAGAAGTGGCACTTTGCTGCCTGAGCCGTGATGCAAGAATGAGAGCTGGCCGAGCCTGTGTGATATAACAGTTGTTTTGGAACAAGGGCTTTATACCCCCTCTCTTCCCTCTCACTCACAAACACACACACACGCTACCCTCGCCAGAACCTTCCCTGGAGCGCACCAAGGTCAGTGAACCTACGTTGGCCTGCGCTCAAATTAGATTTTAAAAGGCGCAATCATGTTCACATAACAGGAATCGAGTTCTGCTCCGCCGGTGACCTTCAGCTTGCCTGCCAAATTAGGTAATTAACTGTCCAGTAAGCAAATAAAACACTAGGCCCCCTGATCGAAGGTACAACGCCTGCCGGTGCCAAGCTCTTGTCACACTAGCCGCCGCTAAAGCGCTAATATATTAATACAGTAATTATCCAAATTAACAAGGGCAAAGGCAATACATGGCACTCAAAAACAAACAGGGGCTTTGAAAGGAATTTAAAGGGGCTGATAGAGTGGAGTGAAGTTATCTGGGTAATGTTAGCCATGCAAAACACCCCCATATCTCTCTCTCTCTCTCTCTTTCTCTCTCTCCCACCCTTGCTTGTTTTAAGAAGTTGCCATGTTTGTCATTGTCTTGATGAGGAGCTGTAGTTCTTCCAACCAGATTATAGGCTGTTCATTACAACAAGCCCAGGGGCGAACATGAGTCGTACCATCAAACGTGAGGGATGCGGGTGAATTGCTTTGTTTTTTTTTTGGTCTGGTCTCGCTTACAAGTAAATTCTGAATACAACTCTTTACGAAGCATTAATGACTGGGGTGTGAAAGAGACGGCAGCATCCCACCATGCCTTCTTTATCCTTTACTCTCTCTATCCTCTCCCTCTCTTTTTAAATCCCTCTCTCCATTGCTGCTTTGCAACCTTCATGTCAAGACTCCTTCTTTTCTCCCTTTCTCTCTCCATCTCAGGACCATCCTCTCCTCTCATCTACTCTTCTTTTATGCCTCACTCTTTTTAGTTAAATGGCAGATAGCTCGGTAGTCCCCACCCCCCGCCCCCGCCCTTTAGAAAAGAATCTCACTTCAATAAAAGAGAGATGAAAGTACCTGGGGGGCTTGCCTTCAAACTGGTACACCTTTTCACTCCAGTCGTCAAGGTCAGGGGATTGAACTTGTCCAAGTACTGTGGTGGGAAGTGAACCTGGGGAACATACATAATAAGGTTAGACACACACACACATACGCATGCACATGCAGACACACACACACATGTGTGTGTACTCACACACCTCTGACATTACCTAAAGCTTTGTAAAGAGAGCATACAGATGGAAGTATGTGTGTGTGTGTGGGAGGGTGGGTACCCCTGTGAGATAAGTACCCCTGTGAGATAAGGACCATGCGTGGTCACGGTTAAACAGCCCAGTAGGGGGCGCTGTGTAATTAGCATGCTAGCATTCCTGTTTTATCCTTAAGCCCTAAAAAAATGCTGTTATCCTGTTACGCATGAAATTCACAGCGCTTTGGGGAAAAAAAATGTGGCTCTTTTGAGGTGTCTATTAGAATCTAGGACACAATTTAAGTAAATTGTTTGTTTCATGCTACATTTGAGCTACATGATGATTTCTTATTAGAGGTTTCAATGCCTCTTCATTCACAGGGGAAAAAATAGCTAAACAACTAGCACTCATGCTAATGCTATGGCTAAAAATATCAAGACTCAAAGCTGTTCTTTGTTGTGTAAGTCTTATACAAGCTGATAGATGGCAAGACAAACTGCACAAATGACAGAGAGTAGTGGAGTGACATGCAGTCTTAATGTGTTTCAGCAAACTATACATACCTTCGTAGCTGTACACAATGAATTCGGTGTGGCCCGGCATATGTGCGTGATCGTTCCTGTCACCGATGACGACAGTCAACGTGGAGGTGGAGCTCATGGGCGGAGAGCCACTGTCAATCATGAGGATGGGTAGGAGGTACTGTTTCTGCTTCTCACGGTCGAAGGTGTGCAGGGCGGTTAGCAGGGCACTGCCGTTGCGCAGGTCGGTGAGGTTGAAGCTGGTGGCATCCTCAGTGAGCATAAGCAGTCGGATGGAGAAGGGACCGCCATTGGGCGATGAGTCACGGTCGATGACATGGAGAAGAAGCGATGTGTCATTCATGTGCACGTTCTGGGGGGCAGCCGAGTTCTCCCATACAACAGGTTGGTATGGTGCCTCGAACTCTGGGCCGTTGTCATTGACGTCCTGCACTGTTACCATGACAATAGCTGTTCCAGTGAGTGCGGGGTTGCCCATGTCGATGGCCTGGATCATGAGCCGATGCTGGGAGACCTTCTCTCGGTCAAGAGAGTCTGCTACGACAACCCAGCCACTCTTGTCCACCACAAACTGCTGGTAGGGGTCAGACTCCGGGGCAATTCCATATGAGAATTTTCCATTCTGGCCTGAGTCTAGATCCATTGCGGTCACCTGGGCCACAATGGTTCCAGCAGGGACGTCTTCAAACATGGCACCGGCATCGTAGAACTGCGGGAAGAAGACAGGTGCGTGGTCGTTGGAGTCCTCCACCTGGATGACGCAGTGGGCCAAGCTGAAGAAGTCAGCATCTTCCACCTTGAGCGTGAGGTTGAAGGCACGTTCATGTGGCTTCTCAAAGTCAATCTTCTTCTGCAGGCGCAGGATGCCGCGTCGGTTGACTTTGTCTGTCTCAACGAAGAACTTCCGCTCCTCGTCGCCACTAACGATGCTGAAAGTGACTGCTGCATTCTCGCCCTCGTCGCCATCAGTCGCTGCGACAACCAGCACCTCGCTGTTCACCTCGAGCTCCTCTGGTATGGATGCCACATACAGCTGCTGTGTAAACGCTGGAGCGTGGTCATTCACGTCTGACACCAGGATGGTAGCTGTGCCTGTTCCTGAGAGACCCCCTCCGTCCACAGCCTCCACCACCACCAGGTAGCGATGCTCCACCTCTCGATCAAGGGATCGCAGCACAGTGTAGATGGTGCCCGTGGAAGGGTTGATGGAGAAGAGGTTAAGGTTGATCTCATTTCGGACATTCTGGACAATACGGTAGGTTAGCACAGCGTTCTTCCCCACCTTTGGGTCATCCAGATCGGTGGCACGCATCTCCATGATGGAGGTGTCCGCTGGTGAGTTCTCAGGCACGCTTCCCACAAAACAACCATCTGATGCGCACAGAAAGGCTGGGGCATTATCGTTGATATCACGCACCTCCAAGAGGACATCAGCAAAACCTGTAAGCCCTGCTCCATTTTCGTCAGTAGCCAGGACCAGGAAGCGCCATGCTGACCGCTCCTCACGGTCCAGAGGCTTCTGCACATAGATCCGACCTGTTAGCTCTTCAATGGTGAACTCACTACCAGCTCCCTGTCCATGCAGGGAATACCGCAGGGCACTCTGGTCAGCCTCTTGATCTGGGTCAGTAGCAGAAACCTGTTTTTTATGTTTTAAACAAACAAAAACAAAAACAAACAGACATACATAAATAAAATCATGAAAGCACTGCCAATCACAAATCTTTTCCTCCGCCAAATTAATGACTTGCATTAGTGAAAACCCTTGTCTCTTCTGACAACAGTGAGAAGTGCTCTGAAGGACACACACGCATCGCCAGATTCGACGCATCCATCACAGAACACAGGAGACAATTAAAAGTTAATAGACAAAGCAAAAGAAGAATTCCAGAATTTTCATCCTCTCTCCACACTCGCTTGAAGGGTTGTTTACCAAAGCCTTTGAAGTTTCTCTATTTTCACTCTCTCTCTCCTCCCCCTTGATAGAGAACGATACTGAGAAATCAGCAAGGGGCGATAGCCGAGGCCAGGTGTGTCAAAATAGTCATTTCAAATCGCACACGCCCTTCCCTCCTTCCTCCCTGCTCCCATCCCCCACTCTCTCCGAAACTCCAGAGCGCATTAATGAACATAACAAAACACTTCAAGGGGGCCCTGCCACAAACCCGAAACAATTTAATGTATTAGATGCCAGGCGCACATCAAATCAATTCCACTCTGAGGCGACAGCTGTGGGCAGAAGCCTGCTTCACGCATGCCTCCCTCCGAGGCACTTACCGCTGAGTCTCTCTGGAACATTCTGCCCCGGTGTCACTTCACACTCCACAGTCAAGAGACAAACTCTTTGTTTGGTTTTTACACTTAGTCAATAGAGCGCATACTGTCAGCAATGCCCAGAGGTATATGTTTATATACACTATACTGTTGGATGTTGACACCTTGACCTTGCTGTTTCAACTTTTGTTATGTCTAACTGAACAGGACCAAACCAAGTTTGCTGAGTGGGCAGTGAGAACCTTGGCAACTGCGCCTATGGACACACAGATCTACTGTGGTTGTAGTGAAGTGAACAAGTGGCCTTGCTAGGATCTGATAACTGTTTCTTGGACTCAGGTCTGTGCAGGGATGAATATTTCTAACTTCTCTGAATAAGGACTTTTCAGACATTTCAGACATCAAAGCTGTTCAATTTAATGATCTGTTTTCAAATGTCAAACACTAACATTTCTCTACACTAACATCTTTCCTGGTCTCTCTCCTCACCTGCAGGGCAAGGATGGGCAGGCCGGTGAGCTCCTCTGTGACGCTGGCATAGTACTCGGTGTGGTCGAACACGGGCACCTCGTCGTTCTGGTTGATGACGTTAACAACCACCGTGGTCTGGTTCTCCCACTTGCCGTCGGACGCCACCAGACGCAGCTCGTAGCGCTGAACACGCTCATAGTCCAGCTTTTGGGCAATGTAGAGGGTGCCCACCTCGGGTTCCACGTCAAACGTGCCCATGGTGTTGCCTGCTGTCAGCTGGTAGCGCAGCTTTGCATTTGCGCCTAGTGACACAAGAAACAAGATGTTTTTTTTTAGTGCTAAAGAACCTACACAGATGAAAGGCAGAAAAAAAGCTGCAGAGGAGGATCACAGTACACTAGAGGAAGAAGAAAAAACATATTTTAGGCTTATGGACTTATTTCAACCTACTGGCTCATCATGAAACAAGCAAACAAACAAAATAAGACCCAGACCCAGAAGAAATGCCCCTTGAACAAACACTTGTCCCTGCCTCTCGGAGACATGAAAGCAATTCTTCTGACAGTGGCCTGTGCGACAGGCGTGTGGGGCTGGTTGAAATGGGACACGTACAGCCTCCTGCTTCACACACATCCCTTTCAGCCATTGTGCCATTCTCCAGATTAATGTGAGCCAACTTGAGAGCATCGCCCGCAATCAGATAAAACACACGTAGAGGAGACGGAGCTAGGGAGAGAGAGAAAGGAGTGAAAGAGCGAGAAAGAGGAGAAGGTGTGTGTGGGGGGGGGGGGGGGCTGTGTGAGAGAAGGAAGGTTGAGAGAGAGAGTGAGGGGGGGGGGGTGAGAGAGATGAAGACAGAGAGAAAGGAAAAGAAAGGAGGGGACGGAGAGCAGAGGCCTGTCAAAGAGCCACGTTCCAGCTGTAGAGCCATCAAATCTGTGTGTGTGGGTATGAGTTTGGGCTTTTCTCAAGTCTCGACCTGGACTCACACTTTTAACCTTCGTGACAGATCAGCCACAGCCTTCACAGCAGAGTAGGCCTCCTGAGTGACCCACCTAATTAGGAGAGAATGGTGTGTGAGTGTATGTGTGTGTGTGTGTGTGTCTGTGTGTATGTTCCCATGTGCACGAGAGAGAGAGACAGACAGAGAGAGAGAGAGGGGAGAGAAGTGGGAAATTTTAACTGCAGATGGCATTCTATCAGCCTCTGTTCCCGGCCATAACACTCCACTTCCTCATTTAGCATATGGTGAATGTGTCCGTGTGTTTGTGTGCCTGTCTTAGTGTGTGTGTGTGTGTGTGTGTGCGTGTCTGCGTAGCTTTGTACAATCATAGTTATGGTAGAGGAGGAGGAAGAGGAGGAGGAGGAAAAGGAGGACAGGGGGTAGGGCCTTCCAAACCCACTCACTCATAGGCACATGTCTCCCTCTCCTCCTGTCTCTCCTCGCCTCGTTTGGCCTCTGTTTACCGGGCCGCGGCAGATTTCACCAGACAAACACCATCTGGGCACGACGTGTTAGGCTTTCATTAGGAAACGCTGTGTGCCCTCTGCTACCGCTGCCGTTGTGCTGTTGCGCTGCTGGAGCTCGGCTGCCTAGCTAGCGGACTGGCACCAACTGAGGCTCAGACACAGGGTGGCATGGAGACGGGGGAGTGAGGGGCATGTCCGTCAGAAAGGCTCACTTCGATGCACCCTGACACGCTTGCAGGGGGGTGGTGGTGGGGGAATGGTTGGCTGGTGATGTTGGTGGTAGGGGGGGTGTTTTTTTTTGCCCCTCAGTCGCCATCTTAATGAACAGTTGTGGCCATATGGTGCCTCGGCAGGTCCAGCTGGGGCACTGTGGGGCAGAGTGGCATGGTGTGGGGTAAATGGAGTGTGGGGGGGGGGTGTTAGAGTGGCACCAGGGGGTAAATGGAGAGGGCGGTGTCTGCAGCTCTTTGCCTGAGTGCTACAAGGCCTCCAGTGTTAGCGCAAGGAAGGTGCCACTTCATATCCTGGCTCCTCATATTAAGTACCGGATTGTAATCACAACCCAAGTGTTAAGAGTGCAAACACACAAACACAAGAAGTCACTCACACAAGCACACTCACATACACACCTTCCACAGCACCCCTGGTAAATTCACTGAAATCTCTCAAAGAGACCCCAGATGCCCTTATATCTTAGAAATTATCCACATCCCCATCCATTTCCCCAAAAGTTATTTTTTGTCCCAGTGTAGCGTGTGTGTGTAAGTGTGTGTGTGTGTGTGTGTACGAGTGTGTGTGTGTGTTTGTGTGTGTGATTTTCCACCCCAGTGAAGCAGTGTCCTTGGCTAAATGGGCTGATTTTGATAAAGGAGAGCGAAGCTAATCAGCTTTCAGAAACATTTGAGAGGATCATAAAGCCCCCGTTGCCTCCCCTCTCTGACGGCTCCCTAATTATTTCCATTTCCCCGTCTCCTTTCCGCGTGTAATAAGAAATATCCAGGTTTAATAGGAAAGCCATTTGGCCATGCCTCCACATACTGAGCTTCTCAGTGTGTGCGTAAGTATTTATGTGTATAAAAGTGTGTATTTGTATGTGTGTGTCTGTGTGTGTGTGTATGTTTATTGTGATTCCAGACTCTTGATTTGCATAAGAGAGAGATAAGGTGTTGTGTGTGCACCGGTGTGTATGTATGTGTGTGAATGCATCTGTGTGTGTGTGTATATACCTGTGTGTGTTTGTATGTGTGTACACCTGTGTGTGTGTGTACCTGTATGTGTGTGTTTGTATATACCTGTGTGTGTATGTGTGTGTACCTGTATGTGTGTGTGTTTCTGTGTGTGTGTGTGTGTGTGTGCTGCCCTCCTCCTTTCTGTGGCACAGGAGTTGGCTCTTTAATGAGGCTTCAGACACCTGCATTACTCCCTGACACGCTGTGAAGGAAGGCTATTGTCCTGCTGAAGTACCCACCAGGTGATGGCATGCTTGCACACGCCTGTGTTTGATATATGTATATATCATACATATATATATATATATATATTTTTTTTTTTTCCAGCTAGATGACTGATAGATATCTTAACCTGTGTTTGTACGTCTTCTTGAATGTTTCTGCATGTCTCTTTGTGGATTTCTGATTGCAAGACATACATGTTCATGACTGGGGGTACATTAAGTTTGTGTGTGTGTGTGTGTGTGTGTGTGTGTGTGTGACTGCAGTTGTTTCTGATTTGTCTAGATGGGCAAATGTGAGGCAAGAGCAACATCCCTCCTGCCAGCTGATGAGCGGAGGTGACCTTTTGTCCGGACATGAAAAAACAAGCAGAGACGAGGTGTGCTGTAATCTGGTTATGGAATGGCCTGGGGTGACGTGCCGGAATGTTCTCCTGAGGCAGCACTGGATGGCACTGGGAGGGGTGGCAGGTGGCCACACGACACTGGACATAGAGGTCATTTGTCCGAGACTGTCTCTGACATGAACAGGACGCATGCATGTGTGTGATGCTGTAAAACGTGTCCTTAAAGTGCTTAACCTTTCTGCATAAATAATGTGCATGTATGTGTGTGTGGGGGGGCCCTCATGTTTGAAATGAACACTCTTGTACAGAGCAGATGTCTCTTATCAGATGACTTACACGGGGGTCTTTCTCACCTCTAACACTTTTAGTGTGTTTCAACACCACCAACACAAGCTAAGCAGCTTTAACATTAAATCACCACACATGCTAATTTAACACCAAATAAAACACGGCTGCCTACAGGGTGAGCCACAGCAGTATCCTCCTCAGGTGCAGTTTAGTTTAGTTTTTGAAGGATACACCGTTCTCGATAAATAAAACATTTTCTAGTACACACACACACACACACACAATAGTGGCAGCATTTCATTTCAGAGGTCAAACAATGCATGGCATTAAGGCAAAGCATGCTGTCAGCAGAGTTGGTGCAGTTGCTAATCCGCTCTCCCACGCGGCGGAGGGGTCGCGGCTATGGCGGCGGAGGCTGAGGCGCTGCTATCTGCCGCCGTGCGTTTAATCTCTTAAACAACACCATTATCAAACAAACAGCGCGGCGGGGAGATTAGCATAGCTATTTAGGGGCCACGCACCAAACAGAAACAAACACATGGAGGTGGTGCGGTAGCAGTGTTGACAAAGGAGGAGTGATGATGAGGGGAGAGAGAGTGAGTAAGAGAAAGACAGAGAGATGGAGAGAGTAAGAGAGAGAGACAGAGAGATGGGAGAGAGAGTGAGTAAGAGAGAGAGAGACAGAGACAGAGAGAGATGGGAGAGAGAGTGAGTAAGAGAGAGAGACAGAGAGAGAGAGAGAGAGTAAGAGTGAGTAAGAGAGACAGAGACAGAGAGTAAGTGTGAGTAAGAGAGAGAGAGACAGAGACAGAGAGATGGGAGAGAGCAAAGGAAGGACGCCTCTGAGGAGAGAAAGGATGATAAGGAGTATACTGTGTATGTGTATGTGTGTGTATATGTGTATGTGTGTGTATGTAAAATGTATGTAGATGTGTGCATGCCTGTTTGCCTCTCTCTTTGTGTGTGTGTGTGTGTGTGTAGCATTTATGTGCATATGGACAGGGACATTCGTACTTGTGTGTACTAGGTGGCTACTGTTAAAGGCAAAGGTAAGAAAACTGGAAGAGAGGTTTCTGTCCTTTTGCATGTGCATGCATATGTGTGTGTTTGTGTGTGTGCAGATAGGTGTATATATGTTTGTGTATCTGTTATGGTATGTGGCACACACTGTATGTGTCTGTGCACGTTGTGCCTGTGTGAGTTTGTGTGTGAGGGGTGGTGGCTGGTGCTGTTGAAAGCACAGGAGCCAAGAGTGGCTGAGCTCAAATCCTCCCAGAAGACGTGCCTGCTCAGCAAGCCCTGGCTCTTAATGGGATTGTGTCATGTTTTATGGATTAACTCATTCTAATACAGATCATCTGCCTGTTCGGACACCTGTGCAGAGACACGGGTGCCAGCCAGGGCTGCAGGTTCTTTCTCCCCTCTCCCTCTCTCTCTCTGAAGAGGAAGGGCCTGATCAGTCCCTCAAACACATACTCCCATACTCTCTCTCTCTCTTCTCATCTTTTTATGATGTGGGTGTGTGTATGTGTATGTGTCTGTCTGTGTGTGTGTGTGTATGGGGAGGGGGTGTTTTCCTTCTAATTACCAGACAGTATAATGGTTGAGATGGCAGATTTGGGCACCAGACTAAAGAGGCGGTGGGATTAGTGGAGGCATTGATGGGGAATTAGTGTTTCCTGTAGTTTGCTATTTCTCGTGTCTGTGCCAAATCTCCCCAATGCTACATTTAAGCTTTTCTTTTTGTATTCTTTTTCAAATTCACTAATAGAAGAGACTGTGATTTCAAACAATGGAGTTCACGTAATGCATTGGAGGCCACGACTCATGTCAGGGGAGGATGAATAGTTTTTTTTTTTTTTTGGAGATATTTCAGGAGATGAGTAATTCACTACTCACCATTTCCTTGTAAAGACACAAACGTTGATCCTCAATATGATCCTAATTCCTGCTCCAATTTTTTTTGGTGTTTCATTTTATCACAAATTCGCCTTCTTCTATGAGATGTGAGGCGACGTCAAACATCATTAGCAGAGCACGGGCTCTCCTCGAGAGAACGGCTTCATGAAATTTGACATGTTGCGCAAATAAAACTCAACGCCTCCGAGGCACAGAGGGATTTACCTCTGTCGTTAGAAGAGGTCTTCCTCGTTTATTTATTAGCTTCTGTGGCAACAACAAGGGACCTCAACTCCAAAAAATAAATAAATAAATAAATAAATAAATAAACACAAAGGCGCAAACATCAAATAATTAGCTCAAGGGGCTGACGGTAGTACTCCCACACTTACCACAGAGATTTGCTAACAAGCATCGAGATTCATCTCACCTAGATTCATCTTGCATTGTTTTTCTTTTTGTTTTTGTCTTTTTTTCTCTCTCTCTCATTCTCTCTTTTCCTCACATGCAATTTCCCGTAGCCATAGAGGCTGTCAGGCACATCAAGCCTAATACTCGGCAAGATCTGACTAAAACCAAATCAGCTCTTGAGAGAGCAGGGAAGAGGAGACAGCTGACGTGGGCTTTCAGATGAGAGGCTTTTGTGTGATCCAGCTGAGGCCTCTGAGAGACAGAAAGAGGACACACACTGAGAGAGAGAGAGAGAGAGAGAGAGAGAGAGAGAGAGTCCCCTCTGTCATTTTTCTCCTGTTTCAGCAGAAAACACACGGCATACATAAACACACACACAATCTTAACAAAACCGATGTTAGTCAGACCACCAACACAGAAGCAGATTGTGGATTCCAGACTTGTTCCAGTGCTGTTCCAGCTTTGGGCCACCTTTGGCCCAGTCCCACCTGAGACCCCGGCAGTAAAAGCTCCTTTTGCGTGCTTGTGTGTGTGTGCACGCACCACAGCTCCACCCATGCATGCACAGCCGAAGCATCTCATTGCTCTCATTACCTCTGGCCCTATGTCTCCACCACACCAAACTAATTAAAACAAGCCCAGATGGCTGACACTAACACACTGCCGGGCTGCCTGGCTGCCTGGCTGCAACTTGGACTTGTCTTCCGCAGCGGTGGCAGCAGCTCTGGACTTTGTAATTCGGTGCAGAGCCCCGTGATCCCATGAGAGGAGGGAGATGGTGTGTGTGTGTGTGGGGGGGGGGTGAGGCACCCTACCTGCTGCTGCAGTGCAGAAGGATCACACACACACAAATAAACACACACAGAACTACAGTACATTCATACATGCACACACATGCACAGGTGGACAAATACACAGATAAACACAAAAGCACTAATGATGTTTCTGACCAGAGTCAGTGTTCCCATGACAACAGAGCTTTGTAGTCTCTCATGGGGGCTCTTACCTTCGTCCTCATCGTTGGCAGTGACCGTCATGACGATGAAGCCCACCTCCTTGTCCTCCTCCACGCTGATCTCATACACGGGCTGCGAGAACGACGGCGCGTTGTCGTTCACATCCGTAACAAAGATCCTTACATAGGCCGTGTCTACACAAACACAAACACACACACACACACACACACACACAAAGAGCAAAGTTAAAAGCCTTCACTTTAGCCTCTTCCAAATTTTCTGAAATCAACCTAAACAATTGTTAGATGTTGACAATGATGACAAATGTTCTGCTGTGAGAGGAGACACAGCAGGCAATAAAAAAAAAATCATTATTGTGCTGATTTGAAAACACATCTTGTTCTAATAGCAATTAGCATTAATTTCCTTTGTGGGATGAAAACCCAGGTTTTCACCAGAAAAAAGAAAAATGAGAAACAAGAAAGTGACACAACAAGACGAGTCATTATCTGGTAATCTGCACATCAAAATCACAACCCTTATTTTATTGACCCCTCTCTCCACAGGCGTCTCCCATCGAACCAGGAACATTGAGCGAGCATCAATGAGGCCCAGAGTGGTGGATGTTGGGTGGGGTATGACTCTGCTGGTTACAGAGAGTCTCTTATGGAACAGCTGTCAGAGTGTGTGAGATTGACATGCCTGTGTGAAATTAGCATTGAACAGACAGCACTGACCGTGAAAGAGCCGGACCAGTGGGGTTAAATACAGCTCCTCTTCAGAGGGGAGGCCTAGACTGGATCTATGTTTAGGACTGAGGACTGTTTGAGTACTAGTTTGAGTACTCAAGTATTGAGTATTGAGTACTAGTGTCACTTTGTAGTGAAGGATATGCCATTTCATTATAAGTAATTTCAAGCACTGGGGGAAACTGGTGATGGGATTGACTCGACAGCAACACTCTAGATGTGTGCCGCTGACATGTTTGCCCACCATTTGGAGTGGATTCTGTGCTTTATCTAATCTAGGACAGCAAAAGCAAAAAGCAAAACTCTCGTCTCCTCTCTTGATGCGTTGATATGTGCGTCTCTGTTGTCACAGAAGCAGAAGTGTCATTATATCACCATTTAGAGCGAGCCAGGCATGTCTTAATGAATGTGGCTCAACCCCTGGCAGCTGGCTTGATCCGCTTGCATCGCTTAGCTGGGAAATGTTCATCAGCAAAGTGGCTGCAGGTGTGTTTACGTGGGTTTTTCAACAGTGTGTGTATATTTGTGTGTGTGTGTGTGTGTGTGATGGGTTGGGGAGAAGTGGCATGGATGGGAAATTTCTCCATGTCTTCATATAGCAGAGTAGAAAAAGTGTGTTGTAGAAAGTGAACAGGTTTACTATTTCTTCCACTGTTTACAAAATTTGCAGCTTTGGTGATTAGGTTAGATGATCACATACTAACTGACTGTTCATTAAAGAAACACAGATGTGTGTGTATGTTTGTGATACACTGTGTGATACACAGTGTGTGTGTGTGTGTGTGTGTGTGTGCGTGCGCGCCACATGTGTCTGTCAGGCTAGCTCACACACCGGTGTTAGGCTGTCCATGCTGGCCAGGCCGGGCTGACTCAGAGCCGTCCTGTGACTGCACCTCGATGAGGTATGAGCCCTTCTGTTCACGGTCAAATGTGGCCCGCGTGTGGATCACGCCCGTGTAGGAGTTAATACTGAAGTACTGAGAGTCGCCGCTCTGGTCCTTCAGGATGACGTAGTTCACCTGCCCAGGACACCAAAAACATTAGGCCACTTACACCCCTTACCCACTCACAGATAAAACCATTCATTCAGCTTTTGTTTAAAGGGAACATGAAATGGATGAATGGGGTATTGTACCTGATGTTAAAATAAAACAAATTACATTATATTAAAATAAAATATATTTAAATTCAAGTTATTAAAATAAGCTCAAGTGAGTACAAGCCCAATTAAAACTTTATATTTAGGCTGGGTATTGAAATGTCCTTTTGGCTAAATGGCACCCTTTTTGGCAACCACCATTCAACAACAATGGCTTTGTGCTATTTGACATCACATGTAGACTTTACTCTAATTCGCACATGTTATAGTGGCTATTTCTAAGTTCAAGAGTTTAATATAAAAGAAGACACAACCTTGCCTCATGTTCATGACCGCTCTTTGGCCATGCACAACCTGCCCTAATTCACCATAGCCAAGGCAAAATGGTTTTCCATTCTCCTTTAAGATTTGGGTGTCAAAAAGTCCCAATGTTAGAATTCTATACTCAGCTGCTCACTGCTGCTTAACAGCACAGTTCATTCAGTGATCATTCAGGGTAAAAACAAGTGGTTACTTTAGTTCAGCTTTAGTTTAACGGCAGCATGGATAAGCTGCTACCTTCTGCTGCTATGGATCTGAATATGGAATTGAATAATAGAGGAAAAACGATTACCCCACTGAGACAATAAAGAATCTATCTATGGAATGATCTATAGATTTGTTCTATAGCTTTAGTTCAGTACATATACCCTGTATGTCTGAGAGGAGCTCCACTGGGGTTTGATTTGAAAGGCTCACCTGGCCATGCAACCCAGAGTCCAGGTCAGTAGCAGACACCTGGGCTACAGATGTCCCGATCTCTGCCCCCTCTGGCACTGTGGCCTCATAGGTGGAGGAGAGGAAGAAAGGCACGTTGTCATTCACATCTGCAGAGAGAGAGAGTGAAAGATAGACCGACAGATAGATAGATAGAGAGGATAGAGAGGGAAATAGATAATAAAAAAGAGAATGGTAGAGGCAAGCAGGGATTTCATGATGAAGAGAAGAGCAAAACAAAGTCAGTGAGAAAGAGAGATAGAGAGAAAGACAAAAAAAGATGAGGAAAAGCAAGAGAGACAGAGAGGTGGTTAGGAAATAAAATTCAGTAATTCAGGGACAGAACAATAGATCACAATTAAGCATTGAGCACAATACATATCAGGATACAAATCAAAAGAGGCATCATTTAAAATATAAAAGCACCCCCACCCGCCCCCCGATGCACTCCAGTCATGAATTACATGCATGCAGTCTTCTAGAGGGAGAGAAAAGAAAAAGAAGAGAGAAAGAAGGAGGGAATAAAGAGAGGGAGAGAGAGAGATTGCCGGTTTGGTCTGGGGGTTGAGCGAGTGCGTTCAGGGAGGTGGCCCGCCGGCTCCCAGCAGCTCGCTGATTACGGCGTGCCGGTAACGAGCTTCCCAGGGCCTTTTGTCTTCCCTTTCATTACGCTTCAATCTCCTCGCGTCCCTTAATTAATGCTGGTGCCATGTCTCGAGTGTTTGTGTGTGTGTGTGTGTGTGTGTGTCTGTATGAAGAGAAAGAGAGGGGGAGAGAGCCTCTTCAACCGTTCCTCCAACCTGCTCGCCTCTGCTCTTACCGCCCCCGCTTAGTTGCTCACACACACACACACTCTACCATACCCTTCACAAACTTGTGCAACAAAACATCCCCACACACAGACAAGTTCCACCTTACCACACACCCAAGCACCAAGCATACACACATAACACACAAAGACTCACACTTGTCGCACACAAACATATGCAAACACACTCACACACAAATACATACTGTAAATATCTGTACACACACACATACACACACACACAAACACACTCCTAACAGACAAAGGGGTGCTGGGAAAAGTCTAACCGCAAGCGGAGGGAAGGGAGGGAGGCCTTGGACTGCTGTCAGGCTTACGTAAAAAAAACAAACAAAAAAAACAAACACCCGCCATCGCCGCCGTCGCTGCCGACAACGACTAGCGGATTAGGTGAGCCTTCTCCTGCTCAGAGCTGGAAGGGTCCCTCAGTCAGGGGCTTTTCAAGCTGTTTTTGCAAACAGCAAATAACAACATCATCAACAACAAGTGCAAAGACAACCATCAAAACAAGCAGCCTGAGCCCCTCATGAGGACTGTGAGTGAAGGAAAGGTAAAGCCAAAGGAGAGCAAGGGAGGAGAGGAAAGTGGGATAGAGGAGAATGTTAAAGGAGAGGAAACAGTCGGAGGGAGAGGGTGAGGACAGGAGAAGATGGGAGAAAAGAGGGGACGAGAGGAGAAGAGAGGAAAGGAGTGAAAGGGAAAGAAGAGGTGAGGTGAGGTGAGGGCAGGAAGGAGAGAGGAGAAGTGAGAAGAGAAGAGAGGAGGGGGAAGGAGAGGGGAAGAGAGGCAAGGTAAGGGAGCAGAGAGGAGAAGAGAGGTGAGGGAGAGGAAGTTGCGTGCAGAGAGGAGAAGAGAAGAGAGGTGAAGGAGAATCAGAGGATGCAGAGAAGAGAGGAGAGGAGAGATGAGGAGAGAAGAGGATAACACAGGCAAGGTGAGGGAGAAGAAGAGGGGAGAGTTGGGGAGAGGAGAGATGAGAGAAGAGAGGACGGCGGTGCTAAGAAGATAGACGAGGTGAGGAGGGCACTGTAAGAGAAGGTAAAGAAAGGAGGAGGAGGAGGGGAGTTGGGGAGGATGGGAAAAGACCCCAGTATGGGGGAGATACGTGTGACGGCCTAAAGAAACACGTGCAGACCAGATGAAAGGAGAGAGTTGGAGAGCAACGGGTGATGTGGATGGGGAGAGAAGAGAAGAGAGCAGAACAGAGGGGAGAAGATGGAAAAGAAGAAAGTGGGACAAGAGGGAAGATGAAAGAGGAGAAGAGAGATCACAGTTGAGGAGAGGGAAGATGTCGACCTCCTGAGAGCAGCTGGAACTCTTTGGAATTGGGGGAAAGGAGAGAAGCGGCAGTGAATGGCCAGGACAGAGAAAAGAAGAGAGGAGAAGAGAGGGGAAGAGAAGAGAAGAGAAGAGAAAAGTACAGAAAAGAAGGGTACAGAATAGAAGAAAAGAGTACAGAATAGAAGAGAAGGCAATTGAAGCGAAGAGAATGATACAGAAGAGAATGGAGAATAGAGAAGAGAAGAGAGAATAGAGAAGAGAATAGTACAGAAGAGAAGGGAAATAACGAGAAGAGAAGACTCAAGGAGAGATATGGGAATGAAGAAGTGATGGTGACAGAAGTGGAGACAGTATGGGGCAGTGCTTAGAACAGAGGTGGAGGTGTGTTGGCTTCCAAACAACATCCTCATTCAATTCATTTCAATTACATTTATACTGGAACAATTTACAATACAAAAATGACCAGCTGTGATTCCCCAGTCCCATCGCCAACACCCTTCCACTCATTTCTTCAACTCTCAACTGCCCTCTAAGTCTTAGACAAAACTTTGACATGCTTGTACACTGAAATTATATATTATAATTTGAAAAGAGTGGAATTGTGGTGGTGCAGTACTGACATATGGGTAAAGATAAAGTCTGCGACCAAAATGCAATGAGAATAGATTTTTGGGAGCAAATTAGGCCTGTTTCATGCTCTAACACCCAGATTTTTCAGATGTGGATGTCCTGCTTTGCTACACTCTCTGTGGCAATATTGGTATATCCCAGACACCTGAAACAGGAGTAGAAGGGACAGATCTTAAGGTCTTAAGAGGGAGGTTAGTTACAGCGCATCTCACCTGTGAGGTTGACGTAGACGGTGGTGAAAGATGCCAGGGGCACGGCTGCCACATTCTGGGCACGCACACGCAGGATGAAGAAACGCGTGCTCTCGTAGTCCACCGGCTCCGCAACCAAGATGGATGCCGAACCATCGCCACGGTTGGGCTTCAAGTAGAAGCGGACTGGCATGTTGGTCTCAGGAACCTGGCCCTCCTCCAGGTTGTAGGTCACCCTTGGGTCTCCGAGAGGTGAGGTGGCCTTTATAGTCTGACAAGCAAAAAGAGGAAGGAGAGGTGGGGAGGGGAGGGAGGAGAGGAGAGGAGAGTTAGTTGGGCAACACTCCATTAAGACCTGCAGAAGTTGCATTTTTCCATATGTCGATGTCATTGATTTTGGAACTATTGGTAAAGTAATCTGCACATCCCTGAGTTGTGTGTAGGTGCATATGGGCAAGCTTTAAGAGAAATCACGTATATGTTTGTGTCTATAAGTCTATATGCACTCCATACTTTTTATAAATGTTGATATATGTGCTGATACATCTGCACAAATCTGGATGTGAGGATGGGAAAAAAACACATTTGCATACTCATGCGAGTGTAACAGAGTCTTGGCAAGGCATAATTGAGTGGAAACTACTGGGACCAGCCATAATTGTTTGGGGAGTAGACTCCTTCTCCCCCCTCTTGTTTTCTTTTCTCAAGGAGGCATTAATGAAAAAGCCACAATGACTGAGAAAGAAAATGCACCTTTAGCCAAACCTGGCTGCGAAAATAATTAGCATTATTTGTGAAAGGGCATCCTAAATCAGCACAAACGCCAGTCAGGCCTCTGCTGACTACAGCACGTGAATACATTAGACACAGTTCACCTGTGATCCATCTCAGTGGCTATTGAACTGATATTGACACTTATAGAGTCCCTCCCTGGCAGGAAGAGTCTCCAGACTCACTCCTGATCAAAGCGCTTTTCCCTCTCTCTCTCTTTCTCAATCAGAGAGAGCGGAGTAGTGGAGTGCAGGAACCCAAAGGAGAGTACATCATTGAGACCAGGGACTAGACTAGGGTGGGCTTTGTAACTTTTTCTGTAATGTGGGGAATGCTGGATTGAAAAAAAACTCAAGAGAAAAAGACAAGATCCAAAGCACTTCTTCTGAAAATGAAAAAAAAGGCTTTTTCTTAAATAGCTCTGTCATAATAAGATTTTCATGTGATATATGTGACAGTGTACTGAGTGACAACTCACACAAAGTGGGAAACACAATCTTCTTCAAAGCTGGTTGTGTTGCTACACGTGGGAGGTCAATCAAATCACTTTCACATGTATAACCAGGATTAAAATAGATGATTTTTATATTCTGGCTGACAAAAGTAATTTTGTTTGTCATCGGTCTCCACACCACAGAATTGTTTAATATGAAGAACAGTAGGGTGGTTTCATTTTTGGACTGATAAGTACACAACATTCTTCAGTTTATTCTCACTGGAGTCCATGGCATGGGGAAGGATATGAGTACTGTACACACCAGGCGCATCACATCTTATCATGTCCCCCTACTGCCACTGCTGGTTGTGTGGTGCTCAGGCACAAGAGAAACACCTGAGAGCTATTTTGCCTTTAGCACTAACTGGGAGTGGGAGATGAGAGCTAACTTTTTTGCAAAAAAAAAAAAAAAAAGAATCCCTGAGTAAGCATCAAGCAGTTTCATTTCCCAAACTCAGAGATGAGCAATACACTTGCGAACATGTTGGCTCACTGTAGTCAACAGCTGCGTCCTCTCTTGGAAACCTAAGCCCTGGCTATCCATCTCCTCACAGAGTATAGCACGCCATCCAGGCAACTTATTTCCCTCTGCCGTCACCGCCTCATGGCCACTGACGACAGAGCATCTTAAACAAGGCAGCAGCTCTGCAGCACAAAAATGAAACAGTGAGAGAGAGACAAAGACAGAGAGACAAGGGAAAGGCCAACACAACACAGACCCCCATTTCAGGAAGAAAACAGGCTGCTTTTTTTAATGGCCTTTCCACACCTTACATGGCCATCTTCAGAACGATCCAGAAATGTAAGCGAATGGTCAAATATGATGAAGATAGGAGGGAGACTAAACAGCATAGACAAAGACAGACTGAGTTTGAAAAAGAGGAGATGCAGAGAGAGACAAAGAAGAGGAAGAACCAAAAGGGAAAGCAGGGAGATACAGCAGAAAATGCTCACAAGTGAATGTGAGAAAGACCCAAGGAAGAGATGGAGAGATTACAAGTACAGACACTAACCATACAGCACAAATAGTGAAGCCATGCAGGAAGAAGGACAAAAAAACCAAAACTATAGCTCTGGTGCCATGGAGCAACCAGAGGTCACTGGGTCACGGCTGATACACTCCACTCGCCTGTCAAGGTTGTGGTTCCGCAGCGGAGGAGTGGGGCGGTCGCCTGAGTTCCCCTTGGCCTCAATGAACTAACATCAGAAACATCATCCTTAAAAGCCCCCGTCGTTGCTTCAGCTTCAATGGCTGAGTCTTTTAGCCCCAAGTCTCACCACATTCAGCCTGACCTGCCTCACCCCCTCTGAACCATCCACCTGCCTGCCTGCCTGCCTGAATGCCTGCTGTGACAGTCAGACTGATAGTCTACCACCACTAAAGCTCTACTAAAAAAAATGGCATTGCTCTGCTATGCGCTAATCATCTAAGGTTAAGGCCACCAACATATTAGGGATGGCCATAACACCTTTGCCTGATTACACAGTCAAACAGTCAAACAGACAGAAATGGTTACACACACAAAATAAACAACATGACAACAACATAAACATGAGTTCAACACATAAACAAATTCTCACACATAAACAATTAAACTTCACATGCACAAGGGCTTGTTGTAGAGCGTGTACAGCAAAGCACAACATAAAAAAGGGTCAAGTCTTCCAGCGTTAAAGTGTCCTACAAATCCTACTTAAGGATAAAACACACACACTCACTCACACACAATCTCTGAGACACACAGAGAGGAAAAACATTTCGACTGCCACTCTGTGTAGGACATCCTTTGGTGTTCTGCATAGTTTGTGTTGGCGGAGATGAAAGTGGGGAGGTGGGGGATACCAGTTGGCTGCCGCGACACCGAAAAGCTCTCAGACATTAGTTTCCGTCTCAGTGGAGGACACCGGCCGCAACCCCCCACCCACACACCCCATTTCTGCTCCCTATACTTTCCTCTCAGGGCCACAGCCTCTGTCGCTTCCCTTCTTCCTTTGGTGGGTTTTCAGACTTCTCCTTTTCTCATGTACCCCACCACCACCACCACCACCACCACCACCAAGCACGACGAGAGTCATGCTCTTTGAAATATTCATAATGGCATAGGTTCATTTGAATAATTAATTTTGATTATCTATAGAGAAATACAAACTTGCCCGACCCCCGAAACCCACCTGATTACTGCCCCTCCTCCCTCCCCCCCCACACACACACACACACACTCAGTTCCTCTCTCGACCTCCCACCCCTCCATAAATTTGTTAGGGGCCAGCGTTGGCGGCCAAGCTTGATGAGAATGATATCCCCATTATCTGGCATCCGTGCACCAGAACAAGGCCTCCTAATTACTTCCTCAAGGTTGCAATTACTGCATTTGGAAATTTGCTAATTATCATTCTTTGAGATAATTCCACAATGAGCTGACTGATATTTAAATTTTTAATTAGGGAGACGGAGAGAGAGATAGATGGATGGGGAAGCGGAGGCGAGTGGAGAAGGGGAAAAAAAAGAACAGACAGGGAGAGAAGAAGGGAAGGAGGGAAAGAACAAGAGAAAGAGAGACAGAGAGAGAGTGAGAGAGAATGGAAGAGAAGAAAGAAAAGGGGAGATGAATAGGAACACTCAGCGAACAACAAGGCAGCTCAGTGTTGTTAATGAATGCATTATACAGTTTAACAAGCCTAATTTGTATTTAGAGTTCTAAGGATGAATTGCTGTGGTGAAGCCTCCCAATGCACAGAACAGATTTGAGCAGGCAGTTGCTACAGCTACGCCTCACCAGGGAGCAAATACTGTACTTATGGAGAAAGGGCTGGAGGGGAGCGTGGAAAAAGCACACTGTAATTGTTCTGAAGGGCTTTGTTGATCAAGTTTTATAATCAGGAACATGAGTGTGTTCTTGTATGTGGGAGGATGATGAGTGTGTGTGTGTGTGTGTGTGTGTGTGTGTGTGTGTGTGTGTGTGTGCTTGTGTTTGTGTTTGTAAATGTGTGTGAGGATGAGGGTGTATGTGTGAGCGAGTATGTGTGTGTGTGTGTTTACGAGTGTGCGTGAGGATGAAGGTGTATGTGTGTGTGTGTGTGTGAAAGAGAGAGCGAGAAAGAAAGACGGCAGTGCTGGTAGTTGGTGATGGGGGGGGGCATCATGTTGTTTTCCTAATGAATCCAGTGGACTGTTAAAAGTAAATGGTGAAATACTGTGCAAATTAAAATGCAGTTGACTGCCTGCGTGACCCTTGGTGACAACTATTTTGAAGCCTTTACAAAGCTGGCCTTTCATTGTGGAATAGAACACGGGTATATCTGTGTGCCATTCATTTTGAAGGTAGAGAAAGACAAAGCACAGCGTGGCCAGGCTCAATACGCCACACAATGAATAAAATGGAGAGAAGATTGCTGTCAGGAGTTGCACCAGAAACCAGTTTAAATCGGAACAAATGGATTTCGGTGACAGAAAACAAGAGCCACTAGGGGAAAGAGCATAGAAACAGACAGGAGGCAGAGATGGAACTGAAAACTGACATCTGAATCAGGAGCTCAAATCAGTCTTCAGATATGCAATGAAGAAAACCAGGGAGGAACTGGAAAAGAACTCAGAAAGCACAGACCTCCACCAAGACAATATAGGGTCATTGACCCAATACAAATTCCAGATGGTGTTCCAGATCACCACCAAAATTGAATCATCTATTCCTTGGCCTAATACCCATGGTGTCCGAAAAATTTCATCCAAATCCGTGCAGTACTTTTGGAGTTATCTTGTTCACAGACAGACAGTCAGACAGACAGAAAGAAATAAAACAAAAATAAACTCCTTGGAGGTAACAAAGATTGACAGAACAGCATTAAGAATGATGAACAACAGGAGAGATGAACACCGAAGCAACAGAGACATTAAACTTTATAAGGAGTACAAAAGAGAAGAATACAAATGAAACCTACAAGCTTTATAATTAGAAACTGTCCATCAAGATCCTCCTCTAGCTTTTGTGTGAGACAATGGTAGAACAGAACCTCAGACGAGACTATACTGCACTCTTACTGTCTAGTCTAGACAAAAAAAAGGGTGACCAAAAGCTCAGATCACGTGAGGTGAAAGCCCAGAGATCCCCCTGTCAAACCCATCTACCTTTGCCACTGGGCTTCTCCACAGCTGATAGAGATGATAGACAAGAACCTGGGACCAAGGTCTCTCTAGCCTCTCTGAAATGCGATGTATTTCAGAGAACGGACCACAAACCAGACTGCTAAAAGCTATTTATTCTTAAATCTTGTATGTATACACTTGCAGTGCAGACACATAATCTATTCTTTCTGGACTGTAGCCTGGTAGGCTACGCAGCTCCAAATGTCAACTTCTGTTTAATAATGAATGTGATGAACATTGCACAGGCTCCTCTATTCGATGGAATTCTACAAGATGTTCTCATTTCATAAACAAGAGCATGGACACAGCATCTTCACTAGCGGCATTATACTTAAATACACACACACACACAAACACACACACACACACACACACCAAGATGGAGGGAGAGACAGAGAAACAGTGAGAGAGAAACCAGAAGAACAAGAGGCATTAAGTCATTTCAGATTATGAGAGTTATCAACTGGCTGCTCGTCTAAGATCTTAGGCAGCATTCAGAGTCTTCAGTGCTGATTTTCCACAAATCCCTCTTCGTCCTCCTCCTCGTCCATCTCATCTTCCTCTGCTTCCTGTACCAGCTTCACCTCCAACTCTGCCTTCTCCTATTCTCCTCCACCTCTCCTTCTCTCCCTCTTTTCTTCTCCATCTCTCTCCCTCTCCTCCTCCATAACCACCCCCCTCGGCCCCAATATGTCTGCTCTGAGATCAGTGATGGCCATACAGTGTGAGCAGACTGAGGCGGTAGGGAGTTAAACAATAATTAGGAATCATCTCATTACAGCTGAATTGTGTCTGGGAGGCTCAGCTTATCAGTGTGTGTGTGGGGTGGGGGCAGAGCCAGTGGTGGAGCCCCCATCTAGGATCCTGGGTAGGGAGACCATGCTGGGGGAGAGCCAGTGATCAATGAGTTCTCAGCATAAAGACTCTGAGCTTGCGGGCAGTATTATTATGCTAACTGCTCGTCCTAATTTCAGTGGCTATTGATATCTGGGGTAAATCAACCCATAGCCCTGTTGGTCAAGGTTAACTGAGTTTCTATGCCTCTACTGGTTAGCACTGTGGGAGTGTAGCAGTTAAGGAACCTGGCTAGCCACCATTGTGCCCTTTAGCAAGGCACTTAACCCTAAGTTGCTCTAGGGGAGACTGGCCCTGAAGAATTAATAGTTGACAAAATGTAAGTCGATTTGCTGCTGAATGCATAAATGTAGTGTTAGCTGCTGTTTTGCTGGAAAACTACACTGGTATGCAATTCTTGTGTGTGCAAAAGAGTGTGTTGGTATCACAGTTTGAGTGTGTGTGCATGGTGTGCATGCATGTGAGTGTGTCTATAAGTGTGAGTCTCTTGAGGTTGTGTGGGGGGGGGGATTCTGAGGGTGTGTGTGTGTGGGATAGAGTGTGTGTGGGTGCATAAACATCCCTCCTCATCAGACCGCCTGCCCCACAGCGCTAGGGGTTGATTGAACAACATGGCCACGTCTCAACATCCATCCTCTCCCTCTTCTCTCTCCTTATCCCTCTCTCTTTTTTGATCTCTCTCTCTCTCTCTCTCTTTCTCTCCCTCTCTCTCCACCTCTCAAGCACCTCATTGATATGGAGATTTGCCACACATCCCACGGCCTGCGTCCCGCGGATGCATGCCGCTTGGCGTAATTAACAGTCCGTATTAGCACTGCTAAATTTGAACAACAATCTTACCTCGGTAATTATGCCTGAATGGAGAAGAGAAGAGAGGAGAGGAAAAGAGGGAAAAAAGAGAACAAAAGAGAGAAAAAGAGAAGGGAAGAGAGGAGAGGCTTCGTGACAATACCACAGACTAAAAAGCCTAAAAGCATTGTGCAGGAACCGTGGCAGAAACAGAGCGATGGTTATGTCCAAACTAAACGAAGATGTTTGCACAAAAGCTTGCTGAATGCGCAGAGACTCAGCTGTGGATGAGGCCTCCATTAAGATAGCCTCTCAGACAAACAAAGCAAGAGAGGAACCTTCGTAAAACCTTTGTAGAACTAACTTGGATCTGACAAAGTGGCAACCTTGAAAAAGGTCACTTGATCAAGTTGTGGCCTTGCAAGTGGACCAATGGACAGACAGGGTCACGGGGTTTTCCTATAAAACTGATGAAACTGAAATTTGTTCACTGTGTAATGAACAACCTTGAGAAGAAAAAGCACAAGAAGCTCTGCATCGATGTCTAAGTCTATACGCAGGTACAGGTGAGAAGACAAAGGAACATTCTTCACTATGTAACATTGCAACAGTTCCCTTTTGCTTCAAATACACAAAGAAAAAGTACTACATCATCGTCCCTGATGCCCACCCCTCCACTGTTTGCCCATGTGCAAACGTGAAAAGGAAGTGGAAGCTACTGGGGGCCAGCTGGAGAGGCGATGTTTCAGACAGAGTCAGGTAAACACAGGCAGGGCTTGTATGGTCTGCAAAATATTTGAGCGCATTAGCAAAAAGCGGATGGGGTAAGAGAAATGGAAACAGTGAGAGAAAGAGAGAGAGAGGGAGAGAAAGAGAGGGGGAGAGAAGGTGGTAGAGAGAAAGAGCTTCCAGCAGTTCTCCTCTTGGCTTTCTATTCCTGATGAATCGGCAAAGTGAGGACAAGAGAGAGAGAAAGTGAGAGTGAGGGAGGGAGAGAGGGAACAAGGCATGTAAAGGACTGGTTCTTCTCCATGTGAATGAATGAGTAATGGGGAGAGCTGAAGTGTAGACAGAGCCTGCAGTGGTTTTTGGGAGGCTTTTCAGACATTCACAGCGTCTGCATGAGGGATTGTGTGTGTGTGTGTGTTGGGGGGGGGGGGGGTGTTTGAGGTGAGGAGGAGAACTATGCTAAATATGCTAATCCAACATTTGAAAACTCACAGAGGTGTCTCAAATCCAAACCTGTTCAATTTGTATCGTCATCGAAATCATTTGGACCATTGCTCCATTCGTCTAAGAGCTCAAAACTGCAGCTTCACAAAAAAAACAAACCAGATTGCTAAAGTGAAAACATGCTACAGCTGCTTATCCCTGCTAAACTCTTTAAGTTAGCTGCTACACTATTCCACTCACTATTCTCCAAACAGACAGAAGAAGATTCCTGACACACTATAGCACAAATGCCAGCTTTGATGTCCATGCATTCGTTCATTGAACTATCTCAGTGAATAGGAATTCAGTGCTTCACTTGCTACCTAGAGTTTTTAATTAGTCTGAGAGCAGAGGTATCAATGTACAGATTTCCAACAGATCAGACTCAACAAATGATGGTGGTGGAGCTGAGGTCGACAAAGGTTATTTTCATTACAATTCGCATGAAGAGAATATGTCCACATGTCTATAAAGCTTCTAAAGTGTGATTTATGGCTTTTGCGTCCTTGAAGAACCTCCAAGGAAATGGACCTTGAAGTTCTGTGCTGGCATTTCACATTTCACATAAAGCAAAAACGCTGTGAGGGTCAGATCACCACAGAACCGATGAGCAAAAACACCAGTGGACCACTGGTGGACACATAGCATTTCGCTATCTGGGTAGTTGCAGATTTTGCAGATCAGGCAACACAGAGGCTCTGCGGTGGAAATTCTTTTGTGACTCTGTTTATGTGTGTGTGTGTGTCCTCTCACACATCATTATCATCTGAGTGCATCTGCATAACTGTCCCTGTGTATATTTAGTGTATAGATGTGAAGCACTCACCACTATCTTGGAGTCGCGGACGGTGTTCTCGGGGATGGTGACCCAGTACTCGGGCTGCTCCCACTGGGGCGGCTGGTTGTGGACATTGGTGATGGTGACGCTCAGGTCCACCCAGCTGCTCCGGTTGCCCCCATCCGTGGCGATAATCTTCTGGGTGATCCGTGACGTCTGGATGAGGAGGACAGGAAACAGGGAGGAGTTAAAGAAGGGCAGAATGGGACAGGGGCAGAGAGATGAGAGCAAGATGGAGGGAGAGGTAGACAGATAAAGATAAAGTTCAAAGGTCAAAGGAAGCAGTAGATATATGTAAGAAAATGAGGAAAAAACAAAAAAAGCATGGGGGGGGTGAAAGTTAAGAGATTCACACAGACTTGTGTTAACAGAACCCCATCAGCATCCCTGCAGTCAACAGGACTGAGGGTCAGGGCTTCAACCTCCCTCTCCCTGAACTCAGTCATGGGCAACAATGCAGCCACAGTTGAAACTGGCAGAATGATGGAATGAGTGGAGCTAGTGGGAGATGGCATCTGAAACCTTTCACTGATTTAAAAAAAATAAAAATAAAAAATATATCTAAATAAATTATATAAAGGCATTTCCAGAGAAGGAGGAGAGATGACATTCTGCATGAGGGGAGTAGTCAGCATCATCAGTGAAAATTAACAGCGAGAAGAGACTTCAGAAACAATCTGTGTGGCGACAGTAGAGATGGAAGAGAGAGCGAGAGAAAGAGAGAGAGAGTCAGATTTATCCTCACTGCCGCTACATATTTTGCCTCTTAATTTGACTTTCAAGGCCGAGGCCGTGGAGAACAAAGACAGGCCTACCCTTGTGCTACATATTCCGATCGCGGTTTCATTAAATTCACCGCTGTGCCATTAATAATGGAGCCACTTTTTGAAGTTGAGTCAGCAATACAAAAAGAACTTTGCCTAACTGGTTCCAAAATATCACTAAAGCTCTCTCTCCATCTCCCTCTCTATCTCTTCCTGTTTCAGGTCAGTCTGGTAGAGGGAAAGAGAGATTGAAAGGATTGGAGGGGACGGGGGGAGTTCATGTGTATGTATGTGTGCGTGTCACCGTGTAAATGTGCGTGTGTGTGTGTGTGTGTGTATATGTGTGGCGATGGAGGTCGTCTATTTGAAGGCACGGTGAGTAACTCTGGCTGACATCTCCTGGCATCTTGGCTGTGATGCCTTCTCACAAATGTGAGGCAGTGTGACAGGGTGTGGTGTAATGAATAGCATGCCCTGGACCTGTGTTCACCTTCCTTACTGACCCATGCTGAGCTAATCGGAGCGCTAACACCCACAGAGCCGAGGCGTGAGGGGGTATAACCTCTCCTCAAAACACACACACACACAAACACACACACACACACACACACACACACACACACACACACACACACCACATGCACACACGTGCTTTTCACCCCTAACGGCTCAATCCTCCATCACCCTCTCGGGCTCCTGGAGTCATGTCGGAATCCATCTCAGTCAGCGGCGAATGGAGCTGACGTTTAAAAGCTAAAAGGTGCTGGAAGTGAGCTCCACATGAATGATTCAGTTTGGGTAACGCTTCACCTGAGGGTTTCCTGACACCCCACCGACCACCCCCATTCTCCCAACGTCCCAACCTTTCCAGCCCCCACCCCCCTCATACCCCCAGTAACCCCAGATAGATTGCACAAAGCAGACATGGTTCCCCTTCCCTCTACCTCTCTCTACCGTCCTCCTCTTCCTCTCTACTGAAGGCCGTGATTGGCCGGGGCATAGGCTGATCTGCCAGACCGCTACACCACATGCACTGTGGCTGCTGTAGCGATGGGCCTGGCCCAGGCTCACACACACACACACACACACACACACACTCTCTGCCCCATGTGGAGTGATGGCCGTAAAAACTGATGCCCACACAGACTGATAACCACAGACTGATATCCACAGCAGTGGATGCACTGGGCCACACGACGGCTCCCTGTGGACTTCCCACAAAAGGCCGCACTGCCATGGGTAGAAGAGCAGAGAAGCTGGCATTTGTGCCGAGATGGGCATTCATGGGAAAAAAAAATTGCTTGTGCTTACACAGATATAGACAAATGGACAGAAAATGCAAGACTGTGTGTATGTGTGTGTATGTGTGTTTGTTTTTATTGAAGAAAAACATACAGATATCTGGGAGTTGGAATACAATGGGAGCGATAGAAATTAATTTAATTGCTGCAGGAGGACTGATAGAGAGAGAGAGAGAGAGAGAGAGAGAGAGAAAGAAAAAAAAGGAGGACAGCTGTGCATCGATGGAAAGAAAAGCAAACACACACGTGACAAAATGAAGCAGACAGGCATGCGTGGCAGTGGTGGTGGTGTCTTGGCTGAAGCCAAGCAGCCCTATAAATAAAATGTCATTGTGTGGTGTCAGCACCCAAGAGCCTCAGAGGGAGACGGCGAAATGTTGCAAACCGGCAACGCCAGAAATACACTCACATGCACTCATTTGTGTGTGTGGGTGTGTGTGTGCATGTTTGTGAGTATGCATATGGTGTGTGTGTGTGTGTGTGTGTGTATGAATGTTTTAGGGGGTGCATGTGAGTTTGTGTGTGTACAGAGTCGCACGGTGCTTCCTCGGCTGCTGTTAAGATATATATGGCTAAATATAGACAAGTGAGCCGTGTTGTTATTATGGTTCTGCCATGTCTCATATGCTAATGCAGCACAGGGAGACGCTGCTGGAGGTGAACGCTGGTCTCAGTGGAGGATATCAAGAGCGTCAAGGTGTGTGTGTGTGTGTGTCTGTGTGTGTGTGTGTGTGTGTGTGTCTGGGTGTGTGTACAGATAATGTTTACTGGTACCAACAGTGAGATACACACACACACCCACACACACACACAGGGGAGGAGATGAAACACCTGTACTAGTCCAGCTATCCAGCTGTGGACTGCTGTCTCCACAGACAGAAAAAGGATTGTGCACTTTATAGTACAAGCAAGCAGTGTGGGAGTGTGTGTGTGCATCTAGGTGTGCATGTGCATGTGTGTATATGTGTGTGTTTGAGAAAGGTTGGCCACATGGGGTAAGCTGTGTGCTTGTGTGAGTCTTTGTTAATGTGTATGTGTGTGTCTGAGAAACAGACCACATGGGAAGATAAGGTGTGTGTGTGTGTGTGTGTGTGTGTGTGTGTGTGTGTGTGTGTGACTCTGTGTAGTAATAAATTTGGAAACGCACAGTGTGGGGGGTAAACACTCGTGACATTCAAAGAGATGAAAAACCTGCATCTTAATCCCCCTCTTCCCAAAAGCACAAGCTTCATAATAATCCTTCATGCCTCTCACAAAATACACAGAGACCGTCAAGACAACACGATGTTACATACATATACCCAAGCTCATAGTGAATTAGAAATATGGAATTTATACAATTCCATGATGTTTTCTTTATTAAAAAAATTATGATTAGCTCTGCTTACTGTCATGACAGTTCAAAACATTCAGTGGAAAGGATTCCTCTTTTGACTCACAATGACAAACAGATATGTATGAAAGTGTCTCAGGAGATGACAGCCAGAGTTATTCACCCTGCCTTCAAACAGATGAATCCTTCACAACACACACACACACACACACACACACACATACACATACATGACAAACAACAACAGCAACACAAACACTAACACCTCAACACATGCACACAGACACACACACAAGCGCACATACACACACACACAGACACACAGGTGCCAAGGAATTGGGTAAGTGTGGTTGGTTACCTGTGAGATGGGATGGTTGACGTAGACCCAGCCAGTGGAGGGGTTGATCTGCAGGTAGGCCGGCTGCTGATTGGACAGCGAGTAGGTGATGGCCGCGTTGGTGCCCTGGTCATCGTCGTGGGCAGCTGCCCGCAGGAAGCTAGTGCCTACTGGCGTGTCCTCGCGCAGGAAGTCTTTTTGACAGCAGAAGGAGGGCACACAGTGTCAACAAAGATGCCACCATAACAAATAACAACAACAACATTAACCACAGCGACAGCAAACAATTGCCACTATTCAGGCGGTAGCTGAAATGAAATGCGTGCCCTAGAAATGCTTCCATCTCTCCGATTAATAGTTGATGAGCCCATTCTGCCCATTTTTTTTTTTTGGCTTTCGTTTTTAATATGATGATGAAAAGGAATTCTGACATCAAAACTTATCAAACATGTAGCTGCTCGCCTGGTAAACAAACAAATCTGCAAAGAGGAGAGGCGGCAACAAACATTTCATCACTCTCGCTCGAGCGCTTTCCAGGATTACACCAGTGATTAAAAAAAAAACATAAAAAACACACAATCTCAACCTCTCCCTTCCTTCCTCCATCCCTCACTCTCATGGCAACCTCCCTCTCTCCCTCTTCTCTCTGGGTCTCGCTAAGCCGTACCTTTCACAAAAATTGTCTGACATTTCAGCAAACATTAAGAGGCATTGACACTGATGAAAACAGGAGCCTCGGCGTCTCCTTAATTTGAAATTTCCATAAGCCAGCAAAAACTCCTGACCTGTGTGCTCTTTAATGCCATGTAAAAGCGCCATCTGTAAATGTTTCATGAGTGGCTAAGCTCCTTTCACTCCAGGGGGGGAAGAGAGAGAGGGAGAGGGAAACCCCTGCCTGAGGGACTTTCTCTACATAGCAGAGATCTGTAGCTAGGACCTGAACTCTGACAGACAGGGGATGAGAACAAGGGCCACTGTGAAGCTACAGTATACTAAGGCCTATGTATTAATGTGAAGCTTCAGTATACTAAGACCAATAAAGCCTATACTATAATTTGGAGATACAATATAGCTGGGCCTATACTGTTATGTGACTACAAAGATGACCCAACAGGTCTGACAGACTGACCAAACACAGACTGGTACATGTCTGTATGAAATTTGTTGTTATTTTCTTTTTTTAAGTCTTTAATGGACAGTGTAGTGTAGAGAGGACAGGAAATGATTGGGAGAGTGAGATGGGGGGAAATAAAGGGAAACTTGGCCTCTGTGGACATAGGGTGATGGACAATCACTGTGCCTCTTTGCCCCCTCCTTCTTTGCATGATTTAAAGGTAAATGTAACTGGAACTTAGTCATCAATGTGAATTTGATTCTTAAGAAGTGACTTGTCCAGTCAGTGTGTGAGTCAATGTGTCAGTTGGGGCACAGCTGGTCTGCTTATAGAGTCAGACTGGAGTACACGGAGATGATCAGTGCAGTAAGTGCACTCACATTGGTAGCGGCTGTTCTCAAACTTGGGATCATTGTCATTCTGGTCGGCAATGACGACGGTGATCTGGCAGATGCCGATGAGAGGCTCCTGAGCTTGGTCCGTCGCTGTGACAGAGAGACTGTACTCTCGCTGGCGCTCCCGGTCGAAGGTCACTGAGGTGCTGATCACACCTTAGGTGAAAGGCAAAAGGTCAGGAAGTCACATATTTCCAAATCATTTCATGCAAAAACTTTGCCATAACTTTGCTTAAATTGCACAGGAGTAAACGAGACTCCTTTTATGTGTTGCCTATAACATTTGTAACATAACTATATAGTGTCAATAAATCTTAACAACAGTATTGTCATTTACTCAATGATAGTCAACTGTGCAAGAGTATACAGACTATCGCACAAATGTACAGATCTACTGGCAAAAAGATCAGTGAGCACTATGTTGACATGAATGTCTTTCTTAACATGAATGACATGAATGTCTTTCTTAACATGAATGACATGAATGTCTTTTTTTACAAGAATGACATGAATGTCTTTCTTTCTGCCAAAGCTAGAATGCATCAATAACAAGCTGTCATGAATCTATCAATCACTTGGGCTCTGTGGTATGAGCTTGACAATGAGTCTCTACCTGTGTCGGGGTCGATGATGAAACCTGACAAGGCTCCGTCACGCTGCATGATGCCGTACTTGACCTCTCCATTGAGGCCGATGTCCGCGTCATAGGCGTGCACGCGCAGCACAAACGTCCCCGGGGGCTGGTTCTCCAGGACCAGTGTGCTCACGCTGTAGTTCTGACACTGGTGTGGGGGAGGACAAAGAAAAATAGATTCTTTATTTTCCTTAATGGAAATTTGTTAGAACACCACCATGTAAATACCTACTAAATACTAACACAGACAGAGTACCATGGAAGCCATATTGTACCAACAACCCTAGTGCATATGATACACAGTATGGACACACACACACACACACACACACACACACACACACATGCTCACACACACACGCTCACACATGCTCACACACGCTCCCACACTCACACACATATGCACACACACACTGCAGAGAAAGGGGGGGGGAAGGGAAAAGCATGATGGGATTAGTGACACCTCCAGTGTTTTAACATGTTGATCAAATCTTCCAAAGAAATAATGAGCTAAATCGCATGATGACATGGCTTACAATTGACCCAGGTGACCTCCTGTAGTTACACCTGAACTGACCTTTTGACATTACTCAACTGACATTGTTTATTTGACTTTGTGAGTAACAGTGTCATTACAACAACCACTTGCCTGAAGTAGCATAACTAGAATCAGACCCATTGTCCTCTGAGTGCTCCTTGCTTAAAGGACTTGTTGGCGCCCAAGCAAATTACTATGCAATCAAGAATGACACCATCACACTTTTCTCCCCAAAAGTGAGTTTGCATGAGGCTGCTGGACAGTGCTGTTCTCTCTATATTGGACTTGAACAAATGGCTCATCATTAGAGTAGAATTAAGAAGCCAGTGAACTCCTGAGGAGAGGGGTGGGGGGGGTGACCAACCCTCAGAGAGTCACTGGTGCCTGACAGCAGAGAGATCTAATGAGCACACACTCCCACTGTGAGCCTCAGATAGCCTCAAGACAGCAGCCACACACGCACACATACGACATAACCACAAGCGAATGGACACACACACATATGCATCCCCATGCATGCATACACACATAAACGCACACACATATACCCATATATGTGCACATATGTACACGCCAGCACACCATCTACCACAACCCTGCCCTCCCCTACCCACTAACTTCACTGCCTTCATTACCCTCATCAACTCCCCCAACACACGCACACACAAACACACACACACACACAAGAGTGGAAGAGTGGAGGCTGTGAGCAGCCCTGGAGAGGCCTTGTCGAAGCCGCCCGATTAATCAAGTAATTGGATCAATACAGAGGCAGGCAGAGCCGTCAGGCAGCTTGAAGGAAGCTCCCCGAGAACACACTCCTTCATTCATACTCCTCCTTCCATCTCTCTCTCTCCTTCTGTCTCTCTGTATCCCTTCCTCCTTTCTTCCCTGCTTCTCTTCTCTGTGCTCATTTTCTTTCTGTGCAAAGGCATTATTCTGTAAACGCATGGGGGCTTAGGGGGGGATTTTTTCCCGTTTATCCTGGGAAAACTCTTTAACAGATAGTCCATAATCTACTGAGCAATTAGGAATGACAAGCAGGAACTTATTGACTACAAAGAGGGCTTCAGGCGGTGAGTTTTGGGAGGCAGGGAGGCATTCTGGTTGGCGCGGGGGTATGGAGGATCTTGGGGATGGTGGTGTGTGTGTGTGTATTTTTGTATATGTTTGTGTGTGTGTGTATGCATGCTGGTTTGTGTTTGTGTGTGTGTGTGTGTGTGTATGTATGTTTGTATGTGTATGTTGTGCGTGTGTGTGTATGTTGGTATGTCTGTGTTTGTGTTTGTGTTTGTTTGTGTGTGTGTGTGTGTATGTTTGTACGTGTATGTTTGTGCGTGTGTGTGTGAGGCAAAGTGAGGGAGACTGGAAAGCGGCCAGATGTTCCCTCATGGGCGCACTTAGCACAGCCCTTTCATACGCATCCACTGAGCCCCTGGGTGATTCCCTTCTCTGAAATATTCATCTCCAGTGCAGGAGCCCAGGGGCGAGCAGAGTGTGTGTGTGTGTGTGTGTGTGTAGATATGTGGGTTAGCATGGAAAGTTTGTGTCTATATGCGCATGTAGATGACAGTGTGTGTATACATGTGTGTTTTGTGTGTGCAAGTGTTTTGTTTATGTATGTATGTTTGAGAGGTAGGAAGTGTGTGTGTGAGAAAGAGAGAAAAAGAGAGAAAGGGAGAGAGAGAGAGAGAGAGAGAGAGAGAGTATGTGTGTGTGTGTGTGTGTGTTGGACAGAACAATCAGGCCCTTCCTCCACACACACACACACACAAACACACACACACACACACACACACAGCAGGCGCAGTGCTGCACAGTCTTCAGTGGAACTGTTCCCTGATGGGTCCCCCAGAGGCCTCTCTCAGGCTCCAGCACCAGCTGCCTACACCACTCCACTCACACACTACCTCTCCTCTTTCACACACACACACACACACACACACACACACACACACACACACACACACACACACACACACACACATTCTCTCTCCCTTTCTCTCTCTATATCTTTAACATCTTTAATTCCTACACTCTGTGACACACATACACCACACACTGCACTGTATCTCATACATTCACATGTAACTCTCCATTTCATATGCCTCCCCACTACCACCACACACACACACACACACACACACACACACTCATTCACACCCTGTATCACTTGTGCACAGTCACCTGCACGTATACTTGTCATTTCTCTATCTATCTCTCCATCTATCTGTCCATCTATCTGTCTCCCTGATCTTCACTCCACCTCAGCAACTGGCTTATCCTTTATCTCTGATGTGACTCTCATTCCCCCCTTCTCTATCTCTTTCTTCCTCATTTTGTCACTATCCTTTCACTGCAATCTCTTGATCATCTCATCCCTTCCTTGATGTTTCTCTCTCTCTCTCTCTCTATCTATCTCTCTATTTTTGACTACCTCTGAGTCACATTCATCCTGCTGCCTGTGGATTTATACATGTGGGTGTCTCACCTCGTCAAAGACAGGCTTGTTATTGTTGATGTCGTTGATGCCCACAATGACCTGGGCGGAGCTGCTGAGGGGGAGGGGTCCGCCAGCGTTGTTGTCATCTGTCGCCGTGACGTTTAAGACATACTGAGGACCACGGAGAGTGGGAGGCGGACTGCGACGCAGCTTGATGATGCCTGCAGGAGGGAGATGACAAGAACAAGATTTAGAACTCAAGTTCAGGTTCAAATTCAAGATTAGAGCACGTGCCTGGTAAAGCAGCCATTCATATAATGGCATTTTCTTCATTTCCTTATTCATTCCAAGGTTTGTTTGCTTGATGATCTCCCATCTTTATCTGTCACTTTCTTCAATTCAGCAGGAAGATCTTTCAGCTGTGTATAATGTTTCCAGAAACTACTTTGGCCATCATCTTCATATTCAGTTTGATGATAGATTAGCACATTGGTCATACTAATTAGCAGTTCAGGCTATATGCAAGTTGTTTTTACACCATTTTTACACCAGTTCACAGTTTACACCATGACCCTAGCAAACTTTCATCATTGCCTATGTCATGGCTGTTTGGAGGTCTTTGAATGCCGTAATAGTAGTTTCTGTTTCTTTAATTATTCACTGTAACATTTACTGTAACATAAGAGTTGAAATGTTCAGATCTGGATGTTATAGTATATGAGTCCAATGGACTGATATGTGTTGAGTCCTTCACCCATTGCTGTCTTCCAACAATGGAAAAAGAGAGGAGAGGACAGGCAAATTGGGCATAGACATAGAAGAGATAAACAAAGACAAAGAGAGAGAGAGAGAGAGAGAGAGAGAGAGGATTGGTGTGGAAACACACACACACACACATACAAACACTCAACAGAAAGAAACAATACAAAAGAAAACTGTTTATGGTATGATGTGGAATGGAAACATATTTGCCTTTCTTCCCAGAATCCTTTTTTTCTCCCACAGTCTGCTAACACAACCAGTGTGCCTCTGTTTGTCTTTGATGCTTTTCCCCATGCAACTTGGGACCAAATAAATAAATAAACAAACAAAATTCAATCCCAAACAAACAAATAAGGAAGTAAGTAAAGAAATAAACAAAAGCAATAGCCTGCTCCGTTGTCTAGGCTAAAGGCTAACGCAGGGGCCGGCTGTGCTGCCGGTGGTCGTTTTGGCAACAGGGGGGAAGAGGAGTCGGCAGTGAAATAAAATGGCTTTGAAGTGACAACTTTTCAAAGCGTAGCAGCGTGGAAGCCAAGGGCCATCTGTTTCCCCTGGCCTGAGGTGGAGGCATGCAGAGGAGAGGACGAGGACTGAAGAAGAGAGAGGGAAGGAGAGGATAGGAGAGGCGAGGAAGGGAAGAGAAGAGGGGAGAGGTGGGGAGATGAAGGAAAGAGAGGAGAGAAGGGGAGACGAAAGGAAAGGAAGAGAAAAGAAGGCAGAAGAAAAGAGAAGGAGGGGAGCGGTGTGGAAATAGGAGAAGAAGTGAAGGGCAAAGGTAGCCAACAAAAGAAGAAAGGATGAGGAGAAGAAGAAGAAGAAAAAGAAGAAAGGTAATAGAAGAAGAACAAAAAAGAAAATGTATGGACAGAAGTAGAGAGAATATGAGAAAATAGAAGAGGGTAGCTGAGAGACGGAAAAGAGGAGAGGAGAGGAGCTGAGTACAGGAGCGATAAGGAGATGTAGGAGCTTAGCATAAGAAAGAGTCTCCACCTGTGAGGCAAACAGCTCATGTAAACAAATGATAACCTCAGATTGCACACAAATTTAACCTTGACTGTAAGACAAAGACAGAAAAGCACAGAATACATACAAATACATAAACACACACACACATACAAATAGAGAGAGAGAGAGAGAAAGAAAGATGTAAGGCAAGTACAGTCAGTACAGTCAAGGTGCTGAGTGTGTGTGTCTGTGTGTGTGTGTGTGTTTGTATGAATCCGAGGATTAAAACCATAAAACTAGCCAGCAGAGAGAAGAATGCAGAGAAGAGTGCAGAGAAAGAAAGAGAGAGAAAGAGAGAAGGAGAGAGAGAGGAGACAGACTGAGCAACACTCTGTTTCTGAGGGTTTAGAAATGTCCTTGTTACAGATTTCTCTCTCGAATGGGGTTTGGGCAGCAATTTATCCTTGGTCCCCTTGGTTACCACAGCAACCCAATTCAAATAGCAATCCAGAATTTGTGTGTGTGTGCTGTGCTGTGCATATGTGTGACTGTGTGTGTGTGTGTGTTCGATTGTTTATGCCAACATCTCTGCTTACCCTTCTGGTTGTCCAGCTCGAAGTTGCTGTCCTCGTTGCCTCCGGTGATGGCGTATGTCACTCCATCTCCGTCCGGATCCTTGGCGTGAACGATGGCCACCAGGGTTTCAGGACCCGCATCCTCTGAGAGGAAAGTCTTATAACTGCAGCAGAGAGAGAGAGAAATGTAGAGAGAGAAAGTGGGGGTTGTTAGAAATGATAAAAAAGCGAAAGGCAAAGAGTAAGGAAAGAGAAAGGAATGGAGAGAGAGAGAGAGAGAGCAAGTAAGAGAGCAATAGAGGCAGAGAGAGAGAGTGAGAGACAGAAACTCAGTCCCGGCACATCAGAGGCCCTACCATCTGTTTTCCACACAGACCCTCTGAAGCCTTTCCCGTGATGCTCTCCCACCACCAAAAGTACATACAGCCAATCCTTGCTCCCAAGACACAAACATGTACAAATACACACACACACACACACTACACTACAGTTTCCCACCATCACCACAGCTTCTCTACTACACTAAGGCAATAGTGAGCTCCAGCCCAGTTAGTGTTAGTGTTAGTGTTCATGTTAGTGTGTGTGGCTGCAACTGGCAATTTGCTGTCTCTCTGTGCTGGCAGTGAGGCTCTAAGCCCATCCAAATGCCTGGTTCTCCTTGCGGGCTAGCCGCTTACAAATGCCAGGCAAGTGGCCTTATCGGCAGCAGCGGGGCAGGGGGGCTGGGGGCAATGGGAAGAAATGTGTGTGTGTGTGTGTGTGTGTTGGGGAGAGGGGGGGGGGGGGTTTACAGTGTGAAATCCCCTTTTTGAAGCATCAGTGGGAGAATTACTCCAGATTTCAAGGGCTTCATGGAACGTCAGCCAGAGACGAAAAAAAACCTACAGAACACACCACGGGAGTGGGGAGACAGAGGGGTGTGTGTGTGTGTGTATATGTGTTTGTGTAGGTGTATGGGGGGCAGTGAGGGAGATGAAAAGGGGATTAACAGACTTTGAGATGGGAAGAGTGGAATGTGTGTGTGTGTCCGTGTGAAAGAGCATGAGAGATGGAATGAAAAAGAGATAAAAAAGACAAAGAGAAGGAAATAATAAAGAGAGATGGTGAGATGAACGAGTGCTGGAAAGAGGGAGACAGTGAAGAGATAGCAAGGGAGGGAAAGATGCTTAATCAAATGGAGAAAGAAATGATGACCAAGAGGGAAGGGAGGAAGAAACAGACAGATAAAGAGAAAGAGAGATTATCATCTTTGCTATGGAGGAGAGGAGAGATGGATGGAGAGAGGAGAGAACTTACACAGTCTGAGAGAAGACGGGCGCCTCGTCGTTGACGTTTGCCATGCGGATGCGGATGGACGCTGTGCCCGTGCGTGGGGGCGTGCCCTTGTCCACTGCCACCGCCAGGAACTCATACATGTGATTGGGCCGCTCATAGTCCAGTGGCCGCACGGGGCAGACCACACCCTGGGAGGTGATGTCAAAGTCGGAGCTCTGGATGAAGTAGGAGATCTCGGCGTTCAGACCCATGTCACAGTCTCTAGCCAGCACTAACACACACAGGAGAAATAACACACAGGAGGCTTACACGCACTGGCAGTCATACTGGGTTTGTGTAGACTGTGAATGAATATATTTAATATCATACTGAATACACCATACATTCTCCTATCATATTACAATACATAGCTTATGTTAATTCAACGTGTTTTAATTCTTTTTTAATAGCACAATACAACTCATGGCCATAGTTGAGATGTCAGTTGGAACTTAAAAGGCAATGAAAGGAGAAAAGGGAGGGAAAATAAAGGGATGAGGAGAGAGAAAAAACAAGAGCGAGAGAAGGAAAGAGTGAGAGAGAGAGGGAGAGGCAGAGAGGAAAGTGTACATCAAGAATAGGAGATAAGACACCAAGGTGATAAAACACTGTTGACTGAGTTGGAGGGAGTTCAGGAGGGTGTGAACATGGGGTTACAGTTAACACATCCTGAGATATTAATTATTAATTAATTGTCACGGCAACCTTGGTGTTGAAATACCCTGGCCCGAACTGTGGAAAAGCAACACAAAGACTCTTTCCATCAGCATTAAAGAGAGAGAGAATGAGCAAGAGAGAAAGTGAGTGAGTGAGAGAGAGAGAGAGAGAGAGAGAGAGAGAGAGCAAGGCAGAGAGAGAAGGATGCTTGTTGTCATGGAGCACTCTCGTCAGGATGAGTTTAGGACGCACTGGCCTGGCAAACTGTCATGTCCGCTTGGAAAGCATGTACCGGGAGAGCCAGACACATCCCTGGCAATTACTGTCCAGCGTCCTCTGGAGAAACTAACGGTCGTGCTCCATCCTTCCCCTACGCGTACCCCACCCCCCCAGACCAGATGGACCTCTACCAACCCACTCTCCCTCCAAAACCTCCTTGATGGAAAAAAACAGAACCCTCCTGTTTGTGGCCAAGGTCCACGCTGCTCTGTACAGCAAAGTGCTTTCTTTTAATTAAGCACTCACTCATGTTTTTAAAAAAGAGCCCAATGTTAATTAAAAACTGTGTTGCGGGAGGCCAATTCTTCTATTTGATAAATTTAAGAGCCCATCTGTCAGAAGGGTGCATTGGTGGCACACGCAAAAGAGAGTGAGAGAGAGAGGTGGAGGTGGAGGTGGAGGGCAAAGAGGGAGAGAGCACCATGTTGTGCGGCATGGCACATCAAAAGTAAAACTTGAAGACGGCTTTGCTGTCATTAGGATGACTGCCAGAGACGGTGGGTGGAGGTGGAAGTGGAGGTGGCTGGCTGTTGGGTGAGGAGGGGGGGTTAGCTGGGTGATGGTGTTGATGATGGTGGGGGGTGGAGGGAGCCGAAGCAGTGGCACCTCAGGCAAGCTGTCAGAGCTCCCAGCCAGGCGGCCAGGCGGGTGGGGTGACAGGCCGGGTGGCACAGCTCCTGGGCAGGAGAGTGACGTGTGCGGAGGCCCTCTAATCTCCAAGGCAAATGCAGCACTCCAGGGGGGCTCAGCCAGGCAGCCCACAGATGTGGGGCCCGCGCTTGTGGTCCCCAGTCTAGTCTGGGCACTTCACTGCTACTCTATGTAAATGCTTTTTCTCATTCTCATACTCTCTCAATCTCTTTTTCTCTTCCACTCTCTTTCTTTTTATCCAGGCCTTCTACTACATACATCACACACACTTGTTTATATTACCACTGTTACACACAGACACACACACACACACACACAGTGAGCTGTGCATTCCATCATGCCGCTTGCTGTCACAGTCTCTACCTGCTATCCGCAATGGCTCATATCACAGCGCAGTTAAAGCGCCTGTTGAAAGTACAGGTTGTGTGTGTGTGAGTGTGTGTGTGTGTGTGTGTGTGTGTGTGTGTGTGTGTGTGTGTGTGTGTGTGTGTCTGTGTGTCGTTGAGTGTGCTCCTCATGTAAGCATAAGCAAAAGATTCTTAGGGAGGAAGAGGATTCCAACAGAAGGTTCATTAAAAATACACAGACTAATATACTATGTCTGCAGGCTACCTATTACCATTTTTAATGCATGGGTTTTGGACCCAGGAGTTGCAGCCGCAGCGGAATAAGTCACAAGAGCGATGTGTGTGTGTGTGTTTGTGTGTGTGTGTGTGTGTGTTGTGCATGTGTGTGTGTGTGTGGGTGTTGTGGGTGTTGTGCGTGTGTGTGTGTGAGCATGCGTGTGTGACAGAGGCTTGTTGCCAGGGCTAAGACTGCTTGCTCCCCCGCTCCTCTAAATCCTTCCTAGGAAGTTTTTTTCCCCTCCATAATTGGTCTACCTCTCTCTGTCTCTCTCTCTCATTCTCTTCTTTTCCTCTTTCACTCCTCCTCCTCTTCTTCCTTGCCCCCCACCAACACACACACACACTTTTTTTTACTCTTGGTGTTCCAACCCTGGTAGTGCCTATTAACTGCCGAAGACCAATTTATAAGCCTAATCCCGATTTAAGGTAAACAACAGTAATAATCTCCTCTTCCTTCTGCTTGGCTTCCTCTTGTCAAGAGATTGCCACCCTTGTTCCTGTTGTACCATTCTACTGCAGTTTAATGTATTTTCTCTCTTCCTACTTCCCCCTTGAGACCGCACCCCCCCACCCCACCACCACCACCCCCCCCCCACCCGCCCAACACACACACACACACATACACACACACGCACACACATACATTCACCCTTCTTGCTTCTCAGAATGCAAAACACAAGCTCAACCTCAAACACATTTGATAAGCAAATAACTAGAGCAGGCTGGCGTCAGGTCTAGATCTGCTACACCCCCCCACCCCCTCTTCCTTCCTACCCTCTTTTTCTAATGGTAAATATTAAATAAAATAATAACAAAAAAAAAGACAAGGAGACGACAAATGAAATACCATGCAAGAGTTTCTACAGTTGCATCCATCAGGTTGGGTGCAACACCACCCCCCCAACCCCCATCCACCCGTTGAACTGAGATGCAGTCCGCTTGTTAAACACCGTGCAGAGATATGTAAATGTAATCAAATTTTCTAAATGCTGCAGCAGCGCTTTTCTCAGTTTCTGTGTGTGTATGTGTGTGTGTGTGTGTGTGTGTGTGTGTGTGTGTGTGTGTGTGTTTTGTAAAATCCCCAGCACTGTCCACAGTTGCAACCACAACGGGAATGTTTCTGCTAGCAGGCTATGACCTGCTTTTGGGGATGAAATGATGGCATAATGAACAGTGGGAGCTGGGAGAACAGAGGCGATGTGAGCGTTTCCCACTGAAGAGTCTCCCTGCGCTTTTGACTTCTTTCTGGGTGCCAACTCTGACCTGATGGCTCACATATAGATACTGAGACAGGTATGTATAACTGTGGACAGACAGGGAGGACACCATTCTCCCTGAGGATGTGCAGAGAACAGCCACTCACTGTCTGATAAGACTGATGAGTGGAGGTGTGAATACAACACAATTACAACACTCTTGTTCTCTCTCTCTCTCTCTCTCTCTCTCACGGACACACACACTCTCTTTCTCTCTCTCCCTCTCTCTCCTGCCCATTATTCACTGTGTATATGTGAGTTCTTTTGACAACCTGTGGCCATCAAGACCCAGACGACTGCTGGCATCTCCCAGCCTGTATTCTGATCCAGTTCATGGATATTCCCACGAGAGGAATCAAATCTCCGCCCTCTTAACAAGTGAAGCTTAGGGTCATGGGTGTTGGGTCATGAAAAATGGACGGACAGGGATGGCTACTCAGAACGAGAGTGTGCATCATGTATTTTTAAAGAGCCATAAAAAAAGAGACTGTAAAAAACATGAAGAGAAAACACTCTTTCAATTACAGTGATAAGATCAGGTAGCGATAAAGCGCTCCAGAGGACAAGTTACAGGGACAAGTTGCGGGACTGTAGTCACGGCCAATCAGAGGCGAATAAAAGAGGCAGGGGTCGAACACACATATGCACGCTCACACACACCTACGCACACACACCTGAAAACACACACATTTGTGCAGCCAAGCACATTTGCCAACATTTTACAACATGAAACAAACACATACGAAAGAAAAGAACCCTCTCACAGACATACAGTCTGAGAAACTGAATTTCTCATCTCTCATCTTTGCAAATAAAGAGAGGGTGAGAGAATGTGTACACACGCACACACACGTCCGCTGGTGGGAAGTGATTAAACGGTGCGGTGAGGTCGTGAGAATGAGAGAAGTTTGCTGGGCCCCAGAGCAGTAGCCAGGCCTTTGATTAGAGCCCATCTCCTATCTCCTACCAATAAGTCTCTGAGAGTAAGTGTGTATGTGTGTGTGTGTGAGAGAGTGTGTGTGTTAGAGGGTGTGTGTGTGTGAGTGAGGCCTGCCATAATGAGTTAGTCTATAATTACGGCCTGAACTCCACAGACATCCAACCATAGCAGGAGAGGAAGTGTACTACTGAGGTATGCACCACCAGCCCAGCAAAGACTTAATATCACACAGAGTGTGTGAACAAGGAGAGAGAGAGAGAAAGAGAAGTTAGGGATAGAGAGATACACATGGGAACAAGAGAGGAAGGAGGGAGGAAATAGATAGGAAGGAAGAAAGGAAAGGAGGCAGAGGAGAACGAGAGAAAAAGTAGAGCAGAGACAGAAGATATGCAGACAGAGTTATGCACACACACACACATATACACACACACCATGTGCACTCAGCTCACCTTGTAGGAGGGAGGTTCCAGGTGGGATGGACTCAGGGATGTTGTCTCGACTGTAGATGGAGTGCAGGAACTCTGGGGTGCAGTCATTCTCATCCGTAATGTGGACCACCACCTACAGGGGGCGACACAGAGAGAGGAGGAAATGTATGGATGATCACAGAAGAGGACTGTGTGTATGTGTGTGTGTGTGTGTATGTGTGTATGTGTGTATGTGTGTGTGTGTGTGGGGGGGGGGGCGCAGTGCATCCTCTGCTTTCGCCTGACTGGGACTGTGCTTGTGTGTGTGTTTGCGTGTTGTGCTTTGTGACACAGCTAACTGAGGCGTGTTGACTTTGCCTGCGATAATGAGGCTGTGGGAGGGGAGCAAAACATCTGCAGCCAACCCAGAGAGACCTCCATCAGCCACACACACGTGCACTGAGTCACACCTCACACACACACACACACACACACACACACACACACACACACACACACACACACACACACTTGTGCCCACCCACCTCCATTCCCACACTACGGAACCCATTATTAGCCCATCATGAACAGAACACACACACACAAACACACACACACAAACAGAAACACACACACAGACATATACACACACAGACAAACCCATTTGCTCAGCTGGAAAAACGTATACACTACATATACTACAAATATTAGTCCATCACATGTATGTAGGCTCACTCTAATACTTTAGATACTTTATTCCCCTCCTCAGAAAACAATAATAAACAGTACTAACTGACTGATCCAACATATACGTAGATCTCTCAGCAAACTCTCTCTGTAAATGTCTCTGCTGTTCACTCTTCTCTAGGCTCTGACTTTGGGAAGTGCTCTGTGCGGACCACTCTTTAAGGCCTGATGAAGTGCTTTATGGAGTTTAGACATTGTGTCGGCTGTTTTGTTACACTGTATTTGGACAGCTGTCATTGCAATGTGCCTCAAGCCATGTGAAGAAGGACCCCCCCCACACACGCACAGACGCAAACACACACACACACACGCACGCGCATACACACACGCACACACACTCAAAACTCTCGGCATGATGGTGTGACAAATTATGTGCGTGTGTGCTGGTGGCAGAAAGGGAGAAGGAGAAAGTGAGAGATGAGAATGAGAAGGGAGAGAAGCAGATGGTTCGGGGGGGGGCAAATGGCAGAGAGAGAGAGGGAGATAGAGAGAGAGAAGGACAGAGAGACAGAATGAAGAGAGGAGAAAAAAGAAAGAAGTGGGAGTGGGTCGTGGCATCCGAGAAGAGGAAGAAAGTTGGTCATGCCGAGGGGAGACCGGGGTGGCTTATCTCTTAGGAACAGCACTGCCAAAAGGGAGACCACACTTGCTCACTCTTGCATACACACACACACACACACACACACACACACACACACACACACACACACACACACACACACACACGCCTTCCTCTCTGACGTGTTGCCATGGACATAAACAAACACACAAACACAAACACACAGACGCACAAGCACATGCACCAACGCTTGCCAGCATTTTGGGCCATGCTTGAAGCCTGATGCTCCTTCGCAATCTTCAGAAATACAAACCCCCAACACACACACACACACACACACACTAACGTTTCCCCTTTTCCCCACGGAATAGAAAAAAGGAAGACTGCTTCTTCTGGCGATGGGGGTTGGTGGCAGGGTGGAAGTGTGAAGGCATAAGCCATGACTGTGGGTAAAGAGAAAAGGCTCTGGGGAGACCAAAGGAAGTTTCTCTGCCAGAAGATATTCATGGCCTCCCTCAGAACTTTGGGAAGAAGAAGTCCAGTCCACGGCTCTAAGCTACCACTCGGCTCTTCACACACAGACAAGCCTGTCCTCTGGAAACCTTGTCTAGTGTACCGTCAAATGCCAATGTCTACTTCGTCAACTCGAGGGCAAACCCAAGACCGTTTTTGACTAAAAAGACAAAGCCAAAAGCAACTCTGAACATTGAGGAGTTCACTACTCTGATTCTATATTGCTTCATCAATCTCCACACATTCGTGAAGGTTTGCTCGCACTCTCTGGCCTTATATGGAGTTGCATGAGAGAATAGCAACGTCTGGTCAGACCTAGCGAATGATTCTTCATCAGTGCTGCTTCGTGGATTGGGAAGGAATGCAGGGGGGATTGGTTGCTATGATGGCTACGGGCGTTTAGGAGAGAGATGAAGAGGCTGTGAGCGTTCGGATAAGCAGACAAGCAGACATGCAGACAAGCGAGCATTCCCAGAGTCTGCATCATCTGACGGCAAACGCAACGGGAATGCAATGATTGTCTGTTACGCTTCTTGCCCTAGGAAGACAGGCTTGACAGCACTCCAGATACATTACAGACGGGAGGGGGTCTGTGAGTCTGTGTGTCTGTGAGTCTGTGTGTGTGTGTTTGTTAGAGAGAAAGGGAGAGAAAAGGAAAGAGAGAATATAGAGATATAAACAGACGGAAAAATAAAACTCAAATAAAAGAGGAGACGATATCCACTTGACTGCTCCTAAAAACAGATTATTTACAGAGACCATCACCCTTCAATTTAACGGGGAGGATTTTGCACTGCTCTGCATGAGTTTTGCATGTGCTTGTGTGTGTGTGTGTGTTATAGGAGCCCTGAGTTATGTGTACAAAATGTCATTGTTTTTGTATTTGCATTATCTATAAAGCATCAGCTGTCTAGAGGTCAAAATAGCACACAGCATTACACACACACACACACACACATTCTCATTTGACACAGTTTGGCCTGATTTTGATAGGCAAACTATATTGGTCAGGGAGTTTTCACGGTGACCCAGCAAAGCCTGAGTGAATCTAAATATTTTCCTATGCAAACAGGCTGTGGCAACCGTAAAACCCCACAATCAAATCACCTGAACTGATTCTGCTGAGCCCTGAACCAGCAGCAGCAGCATCGCTGCCTGGAAGGAGATAAAGCACGAGTACATCAGCGTCTGTCAGTCCCACTGTTTGCTGGTTTCCAGATATCTGTGTGTGTCTGTGTGTGTGTGTCTCTGTGTGTGTGTGTGTTTGTGAGAGTGTGTGTGTGTGTGTGTGTGTGTGTGAGAGTGTGTGTGTGTGTGTGTGTATGTGTGAGTGTGTGAGAGTGTGTTGTCTGTGTGTGTGAGTGTATGTGCTTAATTAATACATCACACGCAGCACAGAACAGTGTAACACAATCGAAATGTATTCTCCACTTATTATACTGTTCACCTATTCATTTATGTAAGACTGCACGTGTCACTTTTGATATATTTCAGAATATGCTCACAGGGCTTGTCCGCAAAGCCGTGGACTAAAAGCGCAATCCTGTTGCCCGGGGGAGAGAGAGGCAGTGGCTGGGGCTGAGTGACTAATGGTTGGTCATTGTAGCCCTGGCTGCAGCCAGCTCAGGGACAGATTGAGAGCAGACACACACTGATGTTTCAGGGAAAACAGCCAGGGAGGCTCAGAGGATTTGGCAGTGGAAAGAGGGACCTTGTCTCCTTGTCTGGAGATTCTAGAGTGCAGAAGAGCCTGGAGGTGGTGGTTTGGTGGAAAGATGGTGTGTGTTTGTGTGTGTGTGTGTGTGTGTGTGTGTGTGGCGGGGGGGTAGTATTGAGAGCAGCATGGAATGTATTTGTTTGACACATTAAAAAGTCTATTCTAAATGAAACCTATCAAATGCAACCTGTTGACTGGAAGTGAAAAGGATGATAAGCTGTTGGCTGTTCTGGAAACAGATTTCATACCCAAGACAGAACTCATTTTAGTCAGGAGAGTGAGCAGCGGCTATGTGAATCCTTCCTGATGTGAAATATCAGTCTGCATGATGGACTGTGTAAGATGATAAGCAATGAGTGTAAATATGTGCCTGCATGTAGATGACAAGGCTCTAGTGGAGGAGACAGATAAGGATATAACCATATGGAGATGCAGGTGTATAGTATGTTTGTGTGTGTGTGCACTAGTGATTTCGACAAGATGTGCATCTGTTTGTGTGCTTGTATGTGTGTGTGTTCATTTGTACAGTTCTCTGTGTGTTGTGCTTGTTGTCTGCAAGACATATTTATGTCACAGTGTGTGAACATTTGTATTTCTGTATGTTCTCTTTGTTTTTCAGGCAACCTGCAGAGAGTTGTGTGTGTGTGTGTGTTTGTGTGTCTCCCTGTGCCCGTCACACTTCTGTGGTTTGTGTGTGTATGTTCATCTGTGTGTATCTGTCTTTCTCTGCCTGTGTGTGTGTGTGCTCCTCTCCATGCCTGCCACACTGCTGAGTTGTATGTGCGAGTCTGTGTGTGTATACCTGTGTGTGGCCGTTCGTGTCTGTGTCTTTGTGTGTGTGCGGCTGTGTCTCCTGTTTACCTCTGCCACACTGCTGAGGCCGGTGTCAGGCTCGGCTGCACGCACTTGAAGGTGATGCAAGTGTGGTCCACTCTCATAGTCCACTGTGCGGGTCAGGCTCAGAGCGCCGCTCTCCTGGTGGATGCTGAACAGGTTGCTGGGGTTCACCAGGAGCATGTAGGACAGGCTCTTCTGCTGGAAGGATACTGCCTGCACCATGGCAATGCTGCACCAGCAAAACAACAACAAACTCAGTGATTTTGTTAGATCTTTGTTTATTCCAGATGTCATTACTGCACATTGTTATTTATTTTTTTTTACTTATTTTCTTTAAACAGCAGTAAGCATATTAGGCTATGTAACATCCTGATGTAGAAAAAACACTGACTAACAGGCAGGGGGTTCAGTAAGATTACAATATGTGTTTTTAACAAATTTACAAAAAAATGCACCTTTAGTTCACAATTAGTGTAGGAATTGGTACAGAGGACTCTATTTGTCCCTCCTTTGGGCAAGAACTTGCAGTGCTTTTGGATAAACATATTGGCTTTATGAGGCACTGATGTTACTCATCGCAAGAAGAAATACACTTCAAAGAAACAGCACTTGAGCTTGTCACTGGCTTGCTTGCATCAAGACAGACTGAGACACCAAGCAAAGGGAGCCATAGGTTTGAACGTCTCACACACACACACACAGACATTAAACTTATGTATCCTTCGTCTTAAGTTACACATCGGATGAAGTCTCAGCAGAGATACCTCTAAATAATGTAACATTGATGCTGCTAAGCCTCCCTAGGTCCTGCATTTGTAACAGTTTGGAGAGAATAAAGGTCTATATTTCTATATTTATCTATATCTATATTAATCTATATTTCTTGCCAGTGTCAACATTGGGAACGTACAGTACTTCATCTCAGCATTTATCCATCTATGGAGAGAAACCATCTCTATTTAAAACAGGGTCATGGTTTTGTTACACCGATTTGTTATACAAATCAAGGTCTCTGTGGTTCACTTGTGAACCAGAGGTTCTGGCTACCTCAAGAACTGTGTGAAAATAATCACTGCCTCCACTTGGTGAACGTTGACTTTCCAAGCCTGAGCCTTTCACCTCAGGAGTCCATCGATGGAGAGAGGCAAAGGAGCGTAAAAAATAAGGGGCTCAGCAGGCTTCATCGTTGTCTTATCCTCACCACTCCTCCTCCTCCTCTTGTTTTTGTTTTTCATTCCCCAAAGAAAGGTGGAGGCTGAGTTAGAGGAGTCCTCACATGCCCCGACCCCATCTCCTCTCATCCTCCTCCACCCCACCAAACCCCCTGTTTCTGATTAGCCATCGTGCTACATGTGCCGGGAGCTGCCGCGATTAATCAAATTAAATCCGTTTGTGTTTCTTTCTCTCTGTACTCTCTGCCAGAGCCAGTGCTTCAGAGAAGGGGGTCTTTGTGCGTGTATGTGTATGTGTGTGTGTGTGTGTGTGTGTGTGTGTGTGTGTGTGTGTTGGGGGGTACAGGTTCAGACACACTGATCTGCATGTGCCTCCAGAAGTATTTCTTAATACAGATTTTGAATTTGCACACTTTAACAAAATTCCTAGCCGGAGGGCGGACAAGACCATGATGCATCTGGGTCCCCCGCTACTGCGCCGCCCGCCTGCTTCCCCAGCCCAACCTCCATCCAACACCCTCCACCCACGCCCAGCACCCCACCCTTCTGCTCCAACAACCCCCTCCACCCAACACCAACCCCAACCCCCCCTCCATGCTGTGGGAGCCCTGAGGGGGCATTGTTTCATGCAACAGATGACACATCACCACACACAGCAGCAGCTACCTTCACCCAGTCCCCCCCCTTACCCTCTAATGAGCAGATAGGGGGCCACTGCATTCCCCTACCCTTTCAATTTGCCTAATACACACTCCTACACGACGAGTACACATACACACACACACACACCAACGTGAATGTGAATACTCTCACACTCACACACATACACACACGTAACCAAATACAGACAAGAGTCCACACAGTGGATACACAGGCATACATATGCATGCGTACATGCAAAACACACCCTTACATGTATGCTTGAATGAACACATGTGTGCAAATCAACAGAATCTCACATTTTCACTCACGCACACACACACACACTAGAAGTAAGAACACAGCCAATGTCAAGACAAACTACACAGACATGCCACATCGTTGTACTTACGTTTGGCCAACAACGGTGCTCTCGGGAGCGTACGCCATGTAGGAGCCGTTGGTAAACTGAGGGGGGCGGTAACCGGCCAGGATGGACACGGATGCCTGGGGACCTCTCCTGCCCTGGGGATCCAAGAGCTGCACCCAGAGGATGTACTCCTTGCTGGGGCTCAGGGGGCGGCCAGTTGTCCTCACCTCCCCAGCGTTCCGATCCACCTCAAAGCAGCCATCCCCACCTGTGGAGAGAAGTCGCCAAGCAGAAATCAGGCACATGGACGGGAATCAACTCTACCGGTGGTGGACCTCACCTTGTGTGGTAGAGTTCAAGTAGAAAATTTTCAACTTTCAGAAGAAACTTTAGAGTCACAGAATTCAACTCGACTATAATTCAACTTCAGTTTAAAAGATATTTAAACAATGATAAATGTCCTATCTGTTCTCCACCTTCAATTTATTGTACACCTTCTCCACCCTCTCTTGACCCTCTGTAAAACCAAATGAGGAAGGGAATGGCTCCAGAGCACACATGGTATAAAAAAACTTCTCCTTTGTTTGCTGAAGTGCAGCTTGAGGGAGTGATCATCCAGTCATCAGATCACTACTGCTGCTCAAAACATGTCGGTCACGCTTGGAGCCGGAGCGCCTGTGAGGAACACAAATAGCTTCTCATTCTAGCCAGGCCTGGGAGGCTTTCCTCTCACCCCGCACCAGGGCCCTCTCTGCCAGATGAGTCCAGACTCGTCCAGTCCACGGCCAAACAGAAGCACCAGGCTGTGGCCCTCCTCTCAAGGACATGGCCCCCCCCCACCCCCATCCCCATCCCCATCCCTTCAGGCCAAGGAGCAGCCGCCACAGAGAGAGAGAGAGGGGGAAGAGGAGCAGGAAAAAGAAAGACAGAAAGAAAGAAAGAAAGAAAGAAAGAGGAGGAAGAGGAGCGCAGCTGCCAGAGCCCCAGCTGCGCGGTGTCTGCGGCTCCACCCTATCTGCCGCACCGGCTCCTCGTCACCGTGGAAACGGATCGTCTTCCCTCTACCTGAGGCTCTGAGAATCATGCTGCGCTAACGACACTCTCATTGGTCACCGCTGCCACCCGTCTGTTAATTGCTCACAACCAGCGCTTCAGGAACAGAGTGTGATTTCCTGAAAATCTTAACTTTTGCCCATCAGCAGAACTACCTCCTGCAGGCCTATTACATGATTTCTAAACTATAATGCCATCTTGTCCCCACTATCATCATAAAATAACGAATCCTCTCCACCTGGTCACATAACTTAAATTTGGATAACCTTCCATCAAACTGCTAATTACAAAATAAACACTATGAAACCTCAAGAAAATCTGGGAAAAAGCTAGGAAGAGCAGCTTTAGGAAGAGTGGCCTTAAAAGTGTGTGATCACTAATCAGTGGATACACTGGAGAGTGTGAGACGTGTGCTCCTTAGCCTGCGCTGTGATTAGTCTACTAATTAAAGAAATGAAATGATTGAAACTGCCACCCTCTTTCGCATTCTACATCTGGCAAAGCGACAACTACAATAAAATTAATCTTTCTTTGTAGTCTGTGATTTGTTTGAAGTCAAGCCTGCAAGGGCCACCCAACATTCAAGACTACATGACATTTTATCCAGGTACGTAGCGATAAACAAACTCCTCCTTTCTAGATAAGAACAGGAGGCCCTGGGGAGTGACAATGGCACCACCAGCACGCGCTAAACACATCTGACATTAATTGAAATGAAACACCAAAACAACTAACTCAACCTATACATAAAGAGAGAGACAGCTGGGAGCTCTTTCTCTGTCAACACACACCAGATGTTCAAATAATTACCAGTCACAATGCATTCTGCTTTACATGTTTTGTTTCGCACAATGCCACCGCGAAAGCTTTTAGCATTATGGCGTCTAACTACATGCCTCCACCGTGAACTTCTGTTCTATTTCCCATTTAAACTGTCTAGCCCCATGAATTTGTCTCCCTCCCTCCAGTTACTATTATCGAACCAGAAAGGCAGTGTCAGTGACCTAAATAGCTGTTGAATTGATCTGAATATTTCCACTCATTACCCCCCCCAGGCCAGCATGTCCGCACCTTCCACCAACAAAAACTGCGCAGCAGCTTGGGAGCCGTCAGCTCGCTGGGCACTGAGCCGGTACACTAGGGTGCCAGGGGCGGCGTCGGGTCCCACCGAGGCCAGGTAGGGGGAGGGGAACATGGCCCACTGTAGGTCACTCAGGCTGGGCAGCGTGAGGGTCAGACGACACAGATACCACTCTTCACCTACAGAGACAAAAAAGAAAGAAAAAAAGACCAGAAACACAGTAGATCAGTGATAATACTTGTAAAATAAGCGGAGAGAAATCTAAGAGTTCATGTAAGAGTTCATCACACAGTTTATTCAGTTCTAGGAAAGGAGATTCTAGGCATCACATGACTTCGATACACAATAAGTTGCAAAGTACATACAGAGGAGCAGGTGTCAAATAACCACAGAGTTGCCCAAAGTAATTTTGTTTGTAAACAATGGACATTTATGCGGTGAGGTCACTTATTGAGTGGATTTAGGCAAGCACACACTGCCAAATTAGTCACTGCAACGTCTCCTGAAACTCGCCTTGTTTGTAGAACCCACCCGGTCACAATAATGACAGCAGTCATGACACTTTAATAATAATGGGGTCAGTGCTCTGTGTGTCTTTGTCCTTCATCAGAATACACAGCTGTATGTGTGTGTGTGTGTGTGTGTGTGTGTGTGTGTGTGTGTATTTTCTAATTGATGCAATGGGCTTGTCACAGCTATGTTACATTAACCCCCTGTCACACCCGCACCCCCAGGCTTGGTGCGAACACAAACACTCATTTACCGCTATTTCGGTCTTCCTCTGAGGTGTTCATGATCTTGACCATGACCTCTGTACACTTGTGGATGACACACACACACACACACACACACACACACACACGAAAAACTCGGAGGCCTCGCAAGAAAGAAGCATCCGTTGTTGCCAGAAAAACTAATCACGGCAGCCGTCAGCAGAGCGACAGAGAAACGAGCAGCTGCCTGACGGCAGGGCCCGAGCCACAAGCGAGCAGCACTGAACCAGGCATCACTCTGTCATTTAGCTCAAGGACTCTCTTCTAGATGGAGAGTAAGAGAGGGAGAAAGAGAGAGAGAGATAAAAAGAGAGAGAGAGAGACAGAGAGAGAGTGGAAAGAGACGAGAGCAGAGAAGTTGACATTTCTGAAGAGCACGTCGTCATATTCTCCCCTCCAGCTTGTCCTCTCCGGCATGTTCTTTGAGAAGCTTGCTGACAGAGAGCCACAGAGAGCTCTCTGGTTTGGTAAAAAAATAAATAAAACCAACATAACAAAACAGAACACTCTCTGAAGATCAGTAGCCGCAAAGCAATGAAGAACTGAAGTTGTTGTAAGGGGGCTTGCTGTGGGGGTAGAGAAGGGACTCAATGCAAACACAAACACATTGTTTATATTTATTTATTTATTAGTTACTTGCAGATGCAGTAGTGTTGTTTCCTCTCCATCACCCTTCTAGTCTCCCCTTCTCTTTGAGTGTCTGCATGTGGTGTTTTGTTTTTTTTTTTTTGCTTTGTTTTGTTTTGTTTCCCAGATTTTTTTTTCCTTTTTTCTCAGTTCGCAGCATGTTGTTTTCGACATGGCGCGCGACAGAGACAACACAAGCGCATTGTGGAAACTTCACATCTGAGTGTTGGTTTCCCGTTTCCTGTTTCCTGGCTTTTCAAACCTGCTGCTTTTGGAAGTTGTCAGCTAAGACTGACAGAGACCAAAGGGGAGCATGAGCGAGTGAGCAAGAGAGAGAGAGTGAGAGAGTGAGAGAGGGAGGGAGGGAGAGAGGACGTACATGCACCCAGTTGATGGAAGTGGAGATGGGAAGGGGGGAGTAGGGGATGGAGGATGGGGTGGGGAGGATGCGGTGGGGCTGATGGTGGTGGAGCCTTGACATTTATCCCAAGCTCTACTTCTCTGTCAATTTTTGTCAGTCCAAGTTCTATTTTTTTCTTGCACTAATGGGACCTGCTTGAGGGTTTGATGCTACCAACGGGGTGCTTGTGTTAACAGATGGAGCTGAGCTCGGAAAAGCCTTGAGCTCCAGTTTGCATTACTGGGCCAAAAACACAGCCAAATAGACAGAAAGAGATGAGAGAGATGTAGACATAACGTGAGATAGAAATAGATGGGATAGAGAGAGAGAGAGAGAGAGAGAGAAAGAAACACATTTTCGGACAAGACAAAAAAGGTGGGGGCAACTGGGACACACAAATCAGCAGAATATCACCAGGTGACAAATAAACCTCCCCCTGCCTATACCATATGGAAATGTATGGAAATCCAACAAGCTGCGCCCAAAATCGTACGCACTCTCAAATTGAAATCCGCAGTTGTCTCATCTGCCATGTGAGTTACGCACCGCTGCCCTTGGCCTTCTCCACCTCCTCCTCTTCCTCCTCCCTCATCCTACTTCTCCTCCTCCTTCACCTCCTCTTGTGAAGAAGGAGAAAATTACTGCTGCCTGCACATGATACTACGGTCAGCCTGGCCCAGTGTGCTCCAGTGCGCCTCCATGCATACATGTATAAATAGGAGGTAAATAAATGTCTGCTTTGAGGCTGGCTAATAACTAAACACTAGTGATTTCAGCCAAAACATCTCTGTGCAACTTTGTGTGTTCGTATGAGGCTGTGCATCTGTGTGAGAATGTGTGTGTGTGTGAATAAGCATGTGTGCCTGCTACGTGTTCTGCGATGAGCGCTGCCACATAGGAGTCCCTTATTACCGCGGCTACACTTGCCGATGCAGAAATGTTGCTCTGCCGCTCTGCATGGTGGAGACTATTCATTTGCACTCGGCTGGCGGCCTGGCTGCGGTGGGCTGTATGCACGGCACGGGGCGCTGAGTGGGTGTCATAGCATGAGATCAAATAAGAGGCAGTGAATTAGGCTGCTGAGGGAGATTAGCTGAGGTTCACGCAGCGGCTGGGCACAGAGACCCAGAGACAGAGGGGAAGGGGGGAGGTGTTGGGGAGAGAGGCTGGGGTGGGGGGAGGCATTGAGGGTAAGGAGGAATTCTTATTTTCCAAGTCCTCTATATGTGTCAGAGAGCCCTGAACCTAGATCATTCTCTCTCTCTCTCTCTCTCTCTCTCTCACTCCATCTATCTTTTTTCATTTGTTTTCCTTTCCTTCCCTTGTTTTCCAAATTCTTCAAAATATACACATTGATGTCTGTGTAAATACACAAAGGCACGTACACACAGACACAGATACAGATGTACACACACACACACACACACACACACACACACACACACACACACACACACACACACACACACACACACACACACGAGTTTCTCTGACTCTCTCTGTCTCCACAGGGGGCACATCCTCAGGACCACCTTCACATCATCTAAAGTCCATCCAGATGTCTGGATGAAGAGCAGACTGACCCCTACTTTAACACACACACTCACACACACCTGAGCAGCTAATTGGCTGCAGGCATGATCAACAGCCCTCCCACTGGTCCTCCATGGAAAAGCCGGACGTCTGATCAGCAAGACCAGCAGGGGAGGGGATGTGTGTGTCTGTGTATGTGTCCATTAGTGTGTGTGTGTGTGTGTGTGTGTGTGTTTGTGTGTGTACGTCCACTGCACAATAAGCCCACTTCAAAGACCAGACCTCCAGTCCAGACCTCCCAAGCTATGCTTATCCGGAGTAAGCCAGGCCCTCATGACACCATCACAACATCTAAATGAAACCCTTCAGAGGGAGAGGATGGACACACACACAACTCACTCACAACCGTCCCCAACCCCCCCGCCCCGCACACACACACTCACACACACACACACACACACTCCTCTTTATCAAACTCTTTTTTTGTCTTCTCCCAGTCCACTAGACTGTCCAGAGGTGACCCTTGGCACACTGGTCTCTTCCACTCTCATTCCATTCAAGATGTTTGTATTTGTTTGACTGTCTCACTCTCCCTGATCGTCTTCCCTCTTCAATCCCTTCTCTCTCTCTCTCTCTCTGTCTGTCTCTCTGTCTCTCTCTACTTATTCTTCTTTTTCTTATTTTCTCTCTCTCTATTCTTCTTTTTCTTATTTTGTCTCTCACTTTCTCCTTCGAGGGTCTTCAGAGGGCTCATTCCACAGATCAGATGAGAGCTCTCTCCAACATTTTGTTCTCTCTCATCCTTTCTTCCTTATCCTTCTCTGTCTCTCTTTGTCTCTCTCTCTCTCATGCGGTCCCGTGCCGCCTAGCGTATCCACCGCCATCACCACTGTCCGATAAACACCACGCGGGCGGACAAAAGAGCTAAGGAGAGGCCCCGGCAGTACATGTGTTTGTTTACGCCTCTTTATTCTGCTCTAAGCCCACATGGCAATGAGGCAGAATATTATGTATCGCGTATAAATAGCGGCTGAATTTAATCCGCGTCCGTCCAAAAAAGCTGTGTTCTCATTTGAATATCAATGGAGGAGTTGTCATGGATTGTTATGCGTGAGTGAGGAAGAGAGGGGCTAAAATATGAGAAATGAAGGAAATTGTGTTTGGGGTGCAGTCATGTTCTTTCTTTTTTCCACTCTCTATCTTTCTCTCTCTCTTTCTCTCCTTTTATTTCACTTTGTCTGTCCCTCATTTGACATGGTGTAAATTGGAAACAGCAGAAGCACAAGACAGATATAGCAGGAGCAAAATTTAGATTGCATTCAAGTGATCTGAAAGCATCTGTCAAGCAGAAGATCTCTGACTCTCTTTCCTCTTTTTGTCTTTCTTTTTCTCCCTTTTTTTCTCTCTCCCCCTCTCACCATCCCTCTCTCCATATCTTTCTCTCTCCACCCCTATGCTTCTCTAGCCCCTGAAGCACTTCAGCTGTGTGTGTGTGTGTGTGTGTGTGTGTGTGTGCACGCATGCGCATGTGTTTGTATGTATGTACCGCATGTGTGTCTGTGTGTGCGTGTGTGTGCGGCCACTGAGAAGGCTCCAGGCATCTTCTCCTGATAAGGAGAGAGGTGTTTCGCACATTCCACGATGCAGGCAGCCATCTGCCCAGAAGCAGCAGCAACAATGGCAACAACGTCTCCTCTACAATGATCTGGCAGCTAAATACATAAATGTACTAGAAATGGCTCCCCTGTCCTCCCATTCTCTTTCCTATTCTCCTCTATCCCCTGCTCTCCTCTTTCCTCTTCTCTTTTCTATCCTCCTCTCCTTTTTCCTCTTCGTCTCTGTCCTCCTTTCTTCTCCTCTCCTCTTTCCTCTCCTCTTCTCTATCCTTCTTTCTTCTCCTCTGCCCTCTTTGCTTCTTTCCCTGCCCTCTGTCCTTCTCTTCCCCTCCTCTCCCCTCTTCTCTCCACCCACACACACATACATCTCTGTAGACTGCCAATGCAATTAAAAATGCAGACGGACGTCTCACACACACACACACACACACACACACACACACACAAACAGATCTACTGAAACCCAGCGGTTAACGGGTGGATGGGGAGCTTGTGTCACCTCTCCTCTCACCGCCTTGCCTCCACGTACCGTCCTCCCCCCCTGCTGACCCTACTGTTAGGTGTGTGTGTGTGTGTGTGTGTGTGTGTGTTGTTGAGCTGAGAGCCTTGGGAATGGAGATGACACCAGACTCAGACAAGTTGAAGGGCCAAGGGGGTCTCACCTGGTCCCCGCAGGTAAGGACCAGACACCCTGCAGGGGGGTCAAGTGGCTAAGACATGATTATAAGCTATGGGGACTGGAGGGAAAGGGAGGAAGAGAGAGAGGGAGTGAAGGAATGAGAGAGGGAAAGACAATGTTTGAGAAAGAGATGATGCAGATAGAGAAGAAAGATGCTGAGAAAGAAGAAAGAAAGAGTGAAGAGCATTTAGAGAGAAAGATGGAGATTCAGAAAAGGAATACCAGGAGATTTAGAAAAAGGAAGAAAGAAAGAGAGAAAGAAGAACAGAAAGAAAAGTGAGATGGCAGGGGAGCAGGGTAAAGCACGAACTAAAGCCCCACGAGAGGATCGCAGGTGTCGGTCTGATTGACAGTGCGGAGGAGGTTGTCATGGCGACCCACGCAGCGCAGGTGTCCCTTGAGTCATCTCTCCGCTGCGCAGGTTAAGTCTTTGTGACATCTGAACAGGGCCTGGGCGCGCTCACATAATTGCCCATCCTCCGCTGGCCTTGCACAGGACCCAGCGGTTGTGCTCTGCATGTGTGCATGTGGGTGTGTGAGAGTGTGTGTGCGTAAGGGTGTGTGTGTGTGTGTGTGTGTGTGTGTGTGTGTGTGTGAGTGTGTGTGTGTGTGTGTGTGTGTAATGATGTCTGTCTGTGTGTGTGGTGTGTGTGTGTATGTGCCCCCGTGTCTATGTGTGTTTCTTTGTGCGTGTGTGTTTGTGTGTGCACCCATGTGTGTGTGTATGTGTGTGTGTTCCATGTGCTGGTGGCTTAAAAAGAGAGGCCCTTTTCACACCCAATTAACCACTCAGCGATGTATATCTCATTGTTGTTCCGATGACATGCACTTCCAAGGCTATAATTAAGTTTTCAAATCAGAGGTCTTTGTCTTGTTTCGCTCCATGTCTCCTTTTCTCTCTCCCCCGGTTTGTCCTTTCATAAGGCGCACATGGAAATTCCTTTAAAAGGGAAAGGTCTTGCATGTGAGACAGTGAGAGACAGAGGATGGGGGAGATGAGAGAGAGAGAGAGAATGAGAGGGTGAGAGAGGGTGAAAGATAGTGAGGAATGACCCAGTAAAGAGAGGGAGTGAGGAGTGAGAAGGAAGAGGAAGAAAAAAAGATATAAAAACCAGTGACAGCTTGGCAGAAAATGTATTGTGTGTGATTTGAGACACAGAGCAAAATGTGTGTAAGAAAGCCAGTAGGGTGCCCCCCCTCAAACAAAGGTGACAGAAAGAGATTGAAGTAAGTGGACTTAGAAAGAGAGACAAATGTGCCGAAATCTGCTAACTGCTGTAGCCGGGATTAAGGATACGTACATGCATACTCAAACAGGGCCACTCTGTGCGTTCCAATCAGCCCGGCCCTGGGTGACCAGGTTGGGTCAGACAGGTGTGTGTGTGTGGGGGGGGGCTTACTGGGGGCCCAGGAGGTGGTGGTGGATGGAGACAAATGCCAGCCCTTTACACTCATACAAACACATATAAGCATATGGGTACACAAGCACATCAGCATACACATCCATCTGGGATCTGAATACCTATTCACATACACACACATACAAATACATTAAGCATACACATTAAGCATACACATGCAGATAGGCATACGTACACATACACACACACATAGAAAATGGTGTATGGACATATAGGCATACACAGTCTCACACATGGTCAGACAGACACACACAAATACTCACACTATGCAGAGGCTGAAATCCACTGCCTGAAACCCCTACCGCCCATCTGCTCTCTGAGAGCCAGTCAACTGATGTGCTGCGCATCCTAATTAATGATCTTATAGACTGGCCCACTTTCACTGTGTGGCACCGGCACACACACACACACAAACACAAAACACACACACAAACACACACACACACACACACACAAATACTCACACATGCAGAGGCAAATCACTGCCTGAAACCCCTACCGCCCATCTGCTCTCTGAGAGCCAGTCAACTGATGTGCTGCGCATCCTAATTAATGATCTTATAGACTGGCCCACTTTCACTGTGTGGCACCGGCACACACACACACACACACACACACACACAAACACACACACACACACACACACACACACACACACACACACACACACACACACACACACACACACACACACGCACACACACACACACACACACACACACACACACACACACACACACGCACACGCACACTGTGTTTGTGATTCAAACACATCCTCTTTTATTCACACACAGGCATACAGACACATGCACAGAGCTTCCTGCAGGCATGCAGTTAATTAAGCACTATTCTATACAGCTGATGAGAAACTGTGAGAGAAAAATGTGGGTGACTTAGAGCGAGAGAGGGAGTAAGAAAGAAAGAAGAGAGAGAAAAAAAGAGAGAGGACAGATAAAAGAATATAGGGGAGGACAAGAGTAATTGCATTCTCTGTTCTACACATTAGTTTTCTTCTTCCTCTAAACAAGAATCTGTGCATGCAGACATGGTCAGACACACACACACACACATACAATTTCCTTGCCTTGTTTAAAGACAAACAGCCAATGAACTCCAGAAACTGTATGTGTTGGTGTGCGTGTTTGTGTGTGTGTGTCTGTGCGTGTCTCTTGTTTGTACAAAGTTCAAGGTCATCGATCTGATCACAGGCTCTTTCCTATGCTCTTTGAATATCACCTGACTTGCTGTAATTACAGTCAGCATATAAGATGTACATCACGCCACTACATTGTTACACACACATAAAAAAGAAATCATCATGATATATAAATGAAATGTGTCCCTGAAACAACAAGCAAATACAACAAAGCTAACAAAATACAGAATGGTGCAAGAGGGCACAGAATGTTACCATGGGCAAGCAAATGCTTAGATGCAGAAGACAGATGTTTTGCACTGTGACTGAATGCTCAGTTGTATTCATTTTCATATATTTATGTGACTGTCTGGAAGTAATACATGGCTATGTATACTGTGCATCTGGGTGTATTGTGTGTGTGTGTGTATAAACGTGTGTATGTGTGAGTCAGTGTGTGTATGTGCTTGTTTGTGTGCATGTGTAAATATAAATGTGTGTGTGTGTGTGTGTGTGTGTGTGGTGCGTTTGTTTGCTTTTCCCCTATTTATTTTGCTCTCATCGGGGCTGGCTGCGATCTAATTGAGGGCCCTGAGGCTGTTTGTGAGGCCTGCGTCCTCCAACCTCCACTCAATAACAGCCACTGGAGGCAGCCGCCCATGAACACAACACCCTCCGCCTCTTCCCTACACACACACACACACACACACACATGCACACACCTCTACCACGGTGACCCACAGCAGAACAACCACAGCACATTGCATTGAGAGCACCAAAGCGCCTCTCCCACTCCCAGATGACTGTGACTGGCCACTGAAGGCTCCCCGCGGCTCCCCAGTGACCCACTCCATCAAGTTCACTGACACATATAAGCGTTCGCGCACACACACAAGCACACATGCACCCCCCCCCCCCCCACACACACACACATATATCACCTGACCTCTTAAAAACACACACTATCCAAGCAATGAAAGTTTAAACCACAAAAATCACGTGTGATATATTTACAAAACATTTGATTCGGTAGATGTGCTCTTGTCTCTCGTCAGCAATAATGACCCACGGCTAATGTCAGCTGAGCTCTCAGATAAAACAGCAGAATCTACTGTACTTTAGCCATGACTGAGAGGATTGTTCGATCTAAGATTCTTCAGATCTTCAGTTGTGCTTCTTTGTCAGCTGGAGAGAGAGAAAGAGAGGAGAAGTTGGGTGGTCTTACTATTAGAGAGAGCAGTCATCTCATGTGAGCTGCCCTTTGCAGGGAAGGGTCATGTCCTTTATTGTACATGCAGAGCTGTGTGGTACCAGAGAGGGAGACATGGTTGATCGCTCTTAAGCTCTTAGAAGCCCGTCTCACAAAGCCACAAACAACATCACGCACAGAGCATCCAAGCAAAGAACACTGCAGCGGGCATGGAAAGAGATCCCTGAGGTTAGGCAAGGGATGGTGGCCTCAATGTGACCGAGGTCTATAGGGTGAATGTGTGTGTGTGTGTGTGTGTGTGTGTGTCTGTGTCTGTGTCTGTGTGTGTGTGTGTGTGTGTGTGTGTGTTTGTGGTGGCCCTTGTTGCCTGAGTATGTGGGAAGGCTGAGAGCTGACCACTGTGGCTGCCTTCTCCTCTTCAGAAAGTCGTCGCAAGCCTCCTTGTGGGGGCGAGATGGCCTCCAGACCAGCATGACACAGAAAGTCAATTAGAGCCACTTTGCTATGAGTGTCTATATGTGTGTGTGTGTGTGTGTGTGTGTGTGTGCGTGTGTGTGTGTGTGTGTGTGTGTGTGTGTATGTGTATGTGTGTATGTGTGTGTGTGGGCAATACACAGAGCAGCTCTTAACTAGAGTGTGTGACATGTCTGTATATGTGCAGCTGTATGAAAGCTGGAGTGTGTGTGTGTGTGTGTGTGTGTGTAAAGCTCTGTACCAGAGGCAGAGATAATGACAGCGATCAGTGACCCAGGGCCCTTAAAGACAGAGTGTTGGGTGGTATGGTGGCTGGTGGAGGAGAGAGGAAGGGGTGGTGGTGAAGCTGCTCATGATGTGGACCCTTCTCATTATCACCAGTAGCCCTGTCTCTGTCTGTACTGCACACGCTCATTAAAACCCCTAGCAACTCAGATGACGCTTCCAGCCTCCTTAGACCCCCCTATCACCCCCTCCTCCCCGACACACACACACACACACACACACACACTCCTCCTCACCCTGTTCAACTCTGTATGTCTGCCACACAGGCCCACCCCCGCTGCCACTACTGACAACGCAGACGGCGAGAGACCTGCTGAGATGTGGTCGTGGTCACAGTGTTCGTCTGACCTTTTACAAGCGTGAAAAAGTCACAAAAGTCCAAGCAAGTGTGCAAAGCTTGTGCGGCAAACACACATCGACATCCACCCATACATGACCAGCACATGCACTTATGCTGACAGAGAATCGAACACACATATACACACACAAGACATACACACACACACACACACACACACGCCAGGTTGTTACACAAGCAATGGTTGTGCAGGCACGATTACCACATGCCATTCGACACTTGCTCCATGGCACTTAGTCAGCAGCGATGATGACGGCTCACCAGTTGCCATCTGTCGGAGCGTGTGGCAATCAGTGCAATATGAGCAACCAGATCTGCAAATGGCAAATAACTCTACCACCCAAAAGAGAGAAAACACAATGTACAGTACTATGACTCTGAGAAGTTACACACACACACAAAAACATATACATCCAAACAGTTCATATGCAAACTATATTGCTGTATATGCTTAAACTGATATTGGTATACATTCAACCCTGTTTTGTTGCATTGTTACCACCTTGTTCTACCATTAAGGCAACAGGAGCAATTGCAGGAAACACTACTCTTCTCCTTCTAGAAGGTATATCAGTGCCATGTATACCAAACCAATGCTTTGTGACTTAAAGGTTTATGGGAAAGTCTGTGGGCTTTTCCTAGGCACCATCAGTCCTGTCCAAGGAGTAGAGTGTAGCTCTTAGCTCCCATCAGGTCTTCGTTGGTTGCATCAAACAGCTGAGAGGCTGAAGCTCCTTGAGCTAGGGTTTCACACACTGCCACAAATCCCTACGAACGGAGCCACAGTCAGGCTGGATCAGACAGATCTACTTATTTGATTTTCAAGTCCTCCCCCCAAATCCCTTTCCCCACCGCACCACACCTTACTGCTGCGCACCTCTGGGGAACGTAATCAATCCAACCCTAGGAGAGCTGCGGCCAGACCCGGGGCAAAAATCAAGCCCACCTCCTTTTGATGCTGGCGCAGGGAGATACAAAGTTTGTTTTTATTTATTAATGTATCTCCTCTCTGACTGAGACGCGGCTTATAGCCGTGCGTGGCCTCGGTGTGTAGTATTGGACTGTAAGACCACGGGAAACAACCTGTGCAAACCATGTCTTTTAAAGTAGCATACACATTTCTTCCCATGCCTTGTAGGGAAAATCCAATGGAAAGCTGTCGATAGTCTCCCATACTAGCAGGACAGAAGCTTATGGCTACACAAAACGCCTTAGAGTGTTTTCCCACGCAACGGTATGCGAGTATATGCCTCTCATATTGAATCCTGTTCAAATTCTGCACTGGTTTCACAGACAAGCAATTG
>JAIFZK010000015.1:13757500-13822500 GCA_027481765.1 Tenualosa thibaudeaui | reverse complement strand
CTTCTCAATCTTTTTCTCCTTCAATCTTTCCTCTTTTCATTCTCTCTCTGTCTTCCTTGCTCTTTCTCTCCTTCTGTTGTTCTCTCCACTTTCTCTCTCTCTCTCTCTTTCTCTCTCTCTCTCTTTCCCCCATTCCGCTTGCAGCTGCTCAGTTGCTGCGATATCTGACAGACACCGCAGATCTTTATGAAATCCAACTTGTGGAGAGGCGCTAATCGAAAACCCCAGTCACTCGCGCTTATTCAAAAAGATGGTTCAGCGTTGGGAAAGCTGTCTCGATAAGAACAAACCATACACACACACACTCCACACTTCTCTTGCTCTGACTCTCCACTGATAAAATTGTTTACTTCACTTCCAACATTTTTTTTCTCTTCTCTTCTCTCTCTTTTCTTTAAATTCACTTCTTCTCACGGGGCCATGTGAAAAGCTGGAGCCTGATTCGAGCTGCTGCTCTTAAAATACATGCGCCTGGGGAGGGCCTCTACTGCGGCTGCTGCTCTTGCTGTTGCATTATGGGTTTTCAAATCAAGACTTCAATAATCTCAGGCAAATAATTTATCCACCAGTGTAAGATGATTTGGAAGAACCAGAGCAGTGAGCATGTTCTCTAATGAGAGGAACTGTCTAATGACAGCCTTTGATATGGACACCCTCACTGGCCCTCTGTGTCTCTCTCTCTCTCTCTGCCTCCTCTTCTCTCTCTCTCTCTCTCTCCTGGCACCATATGCCAGCAGGCTGAAGCCAAGGCAAATTCCCCCAGTTCTCTCCATGCCCACGGAGCACCAGTGCTCTTCACATTTCCACTTGATGTTCAGCCCTGTGAAGTGACTGGGGTTCTGGGTATGATGTTGCTCCCTCCCTCCCTTGCCCCTCACTTTTCCAGCCCAATACACACACACACACACACACACACATACATCCCAAGCCCAGCCTACATTCCCCATCTAAGAGCTGCCTGTGGGGGAATGTGACAGAGGCGTTGGCTCAGAGCAGACTGTGGTTGCCTGGTTCTGTGATGGGTGAACAGGAACAGTACTCCTGTGGTTGTGTTGATCGCTAGGCTATGTTTCTGGAGCTTGAGTCAGAACAAGGCCGTCTCACTGACTGGCCCGGATGACTGAATGGCTAGTTGGGTAATGATGCAATGTCCTTATATAATCTGCCCCCAATAATCTTCTCCGTTGTCTATGCAGCCGGTGTGTCACATGACAAGGTCCTAACAGCGGCACAGAAGCCAATGGTGTGGGCTCAGATGGCGTCGGGCGGCAGCAGAACAGGGAGAGCTGAGTCACTATGGCACCAGGGGCCTGAAAGCTGTGACTCAACCAGGAGGGAGGGGGGTGTGAAGGAGGCCGGCAGGCCTGACTGGTTGGGGCCCTAAGTAGCAGAGAAGAGTGGAGAGATTGAGAGCAACAAAGAGAGACAAGAGAGGGATAGAGAGAGGGAAGGAGGAGAGAGGAGAACTGTAGAGAGGAAAGGAGAGGAGAGGAGAGGAGAGAGGAAGAGGAAAGGAGAAGAGAAGAGAGGACTTGGAGAGATGAGACTGGAGAGGAGAAAAAAGACAGGGAGGAGAGGAGAGAAGAGAGGATTGAAGAGAGGAAATAAGAAGAGGGTTGGACGGCTGGGGTGCGAACGCCAGCACAGGCTGACATGACGGGTGGCCATCTGAGCGGCTGGCTCCATCCACTCTCAAGAAGTCAACACAACGGAGCCAAAAAGCAACAAAAAAGTCAGAGCTTAACAACCAAACAAACTCTGTTCCACTCCGAAACCACACGGCCGAAAAAGACACAAAACAATCTACAGCTCAGCTAGGTGAATAAACAGATGGAAGGTGAGGAAGGAACAAAAAGAGAAACAGTTCAAGGCAAAGGTGGCAAACACTGAGCCAGAGAACAAGAGAATGAGTGAATGAGAGCATGAGCAAAGAAAGTATAGAGAAAGAGAGGGAGAAAGAGAGAGTAGGAGAGAGGACGAATCAGAGATGAAAACAAAACAAACAAACTGTTGTGTTGGATTGTTGCCTAGCAGGCAGAGTGTATTTGTTTTCTTTGGTTTGGTTTGTTGGTTTTTAGTTTTTGTTTTTTTCCACTTCGCCTAACCACACGGCGGCTTTGTCTCAAGCTGTTGAACAAAGCGCAGACGAGCGCGGGAAGTGGGAAGCGGGAAGCGGGAAGAGGGGAGCGGCGGCGACACCTGCAGTGGCAGCACTAGCAGGGAACTTGCACAGGTGGACTGCCGCTCTCACCATAAGGAACATTAGCAATTCTATCAGCAAAGAGGAAGAGAGTATTTAGCCCTCCACTGTTTCAGCAGTGAGGGAACGAGGGGGGAATAGCAACAGAAATATGGAGGCAGAGAGAGAGAGAGAGAGAGAGTGAGAGAGAGAGAGAAGGAGACAACAGAAAAAAAAATATAGTAAAGAGAGAGGACAGAGAGAGAGAAAGAAAGAGAGATTGATATGGGAGAAGAGGAGGAAAAAGATGATGTAGAAGACAGCATGAAATAAATGAAAGCAAGACATAAACACAAGAAGTAAGATAAAAGCAAGAAAAAGGGAGTGGAAAGAGAGGAGAGATAGAGGGATGCAAGAGAGAGAAAGACAGAGGAAGTAACAGAAAAATGAGCGAGCGATGGAGGCAGTGAAAGGCAGTGACGTACTCAGAGCACTGAGCTGGCGACGGCACCAGGGCACTGGCTGTTTTTAATGACAGCCTGGCTAATGTGTGGAATTAATCAGCCCAGAGCCTTTGGCGCTGATACAGACATACGCAGGGGCTCCGGGGCCGCCGCTCTCCCAGCTCTCCTGCGGCGGCCCGCTCTCCCATTGTACTTTAGCGCCCGGCACAGCACATCTGATGAGAGGAGCCAGGGCAGTGGAAGAGAAGAAGAGCAGCATGAATCATACAGGGAGGAGAAGGAGGGGGAGGAGGGAGAGAAAGAGAGAGAGAGAAGGGGATAAGAGGGGAGGAAAGTAATTTAGAGAGGAGGGGAGTGGAGAAGAAGAGAGAGGAGAGGAGGTGAAAAGTAGAAGATGAGAAAAGCAGAGAGGGGAGGAGGGAGAGACGAGGTGGGATCTTTGGTATCGTTACAACTATTCCTTTCTTTCTCCTACTCTTCCTGCTTCTCTCTCCTATCTTCCGTTCTGTAACCACAACACAACCCAGTGGCATCAGTGAACTACAAGCTACTTGTAATAGATGAATGTCTGTGTGTCTCTGGTTTAAATGTCGCTACCAATCAGGGGATAGAAATTGAGAGTGAGACAGAGAGAGTGAGAGAGAGACAGAGAGACCGTTTAGAAAGGGGCGGTTGCAATGATTGTTTTTCTGTGTGTGTATGGATGGTGTTCTCAACTCGGGGTGAGGGAGTGGCAGTGTCACACCCCAACAGAGACGTGAGTGTCTTTGTTTTAAACACAAACCCACCCCACAGTGCGAGGTCAGGCCCTTTTTGCTGCAGTATCTCCTCTATTAATTTAACTGTGTGAAAAGGAGAGATGCCGTGTGTGTGTGTGTGTGTGTGTGTGTGTGTGTGTGTGTGTGTGTGTGTATGTGTGTGTGTGTGAGAGAGAGAGAGAGAGGGTGAGAGGGGAGAGAGCAAGACAGATAGACAGTCCGACAGAAATATAGAGATGCCTGTGTTTCTCTGTGTGTTTCTGTGTGTGTGTGTGTGTGTGTGTGTGTGTGTGTGTGTGTGTCTGTGAGGGTGTGTGTGTGATCTTAAATAGTGACTTCAGTGTTAATGTGACAGGATGGCCTGTGAAAAGGAGAGCTGTGGTGTGTGTTTGTGTGTCTGTGTGTGGAGGAGTGGTGTTCTCTCCGCCATTGATGTGACAGGACAGCCTGTGAAAGGGAGAGCAGTTGGGGGAAGACTGTGTGTATGTTTGCTGGTTTCCCAATGACCAAATCTTTTCAAACTCTGCTGTCTCTCAAGCTCATTGCAACCGAAGGCGGCGGATTAATCAGGTCTTTTAATGCATTACTTCCACTCAGGCACAGACATAATGTATTCAGCTGAAACACTGAAGCAACGGCAAGAGTGAGAGAATGAGACAGAAAGAGAGGAATGGAGTGGAGGAAGAAAGAAAGAGATGCAGAGAGAAAGAGAGGGAGAGAAAGAGAAATGTGGGAAAGAGTGAGAAAAGTGAAAGAATGGAATGAAGGAGAGGGAAACTGCACGCGAGAGAGCAGCGAAGGGTCTCCAGGTCTCCGGAAGCGCACCATTAAAGCTCTCCTAAGTTTTATAATTCACTCGATTAATATTCAACACCTCCGCTAGGGTCACCAAAGTCCTAACAAAAACAGTCCTAATGATTAAATGGAAACCCTCACACACACCCCCCCCCCTCTTTTACCTATCAATTATTCTTCCATAACGCACCAGGAAATGGAAAAGAAGGGACAAAGAGAAAATGAGAAAAGGGAGAGAGAGAGAGAAAGAGAGAAAGTAAAAAGGCAAAAAAGGTAGCACAGGAGAGAGAGAGTGAGATGCTTTTCCATTACCTTACCTTAAATGATAAAAAATACAAACCCTCTTACTACGGGCATTAAGGTCCCATCTACTAACTACATATATCTACTATTCACTCCATGTCCATTTAAAGTCTATAGTGTCCAGTTAAAGTCTATAGTGTCCATTTAAAGTCTATAGTGTCCCGTTAAAGTCTATAGTGTTGGCCTTTATAGTGCCATGTCTGCATGTTTGCATCATCAGTGTTTTTGTTGTAGCTGTTGTTGTTGTTGTTGTTGTTAACCTCTTCAACAAAAATTCTAATAAACCCTATCTGTTTAGTCCCAACTGCAAACTCTTATAGAAAGGGGATAAGGTGAGAGGATTTTACATATTAGTTTAAAAATAAGTGCAATACGCCTAGATTTTTTCTCCTCTTTTTTGGTAAAACTTTTCTCTCATCATGTCTGGCGAAGCCCACAGACACCCAGCGTAATTTTGACATATATTAGAGGAGTGTTGTGCGGTATTTATCTCCATTCTACAGAGAGGGGGATTAGTGGATGATTGATGCACATTTGCCTTTGGGAACTCATGCTGCACAACAAGGTTTGAATAATAGCAAAAGCAGCAGGAAGAGGGAGAGACTGAACAGAACATTCCAGAATGGATAGGCTTGGCTTTGGGGATAGGGGGTGGGTGGCACTTTTGGGAATGTGTGTGTGTGTATGTGTGCGTGTGTGTGTGGTTGTTGGATGGGTGGAGGGGTTGGTTTTATCACTCGATTTACATGTAATCATTTAGCTGCCGTTGCTCAAGATGTAATTTTGCTGTACATGCAGGGAACATGTTTTCATCAACCCTGTGGGAGTTGAGGGATGGGCACATCGTGGCTCCAGAAGTGGAACCACATTGGTAGCTTCAAACTCACTACAAGGGGAGGAATATTGTCTTAAAAACCTTCTTTCAGTAGCTCTGATGTGCAAATATACCTGTATAGAAAACAGATGTTCTACAAAGGACGTATATCCAAAGACTCTTCAAATTAGAACTCCACTTCAAAGCCTATAGCCCATGAAAGGTCCCTGTAGGGGCCAGAGAACAAGAGAGTTTACAAATGCAGGCTTCTGTTTACTGTATCATGGCCTCAGTAATGCGCACAGCACCAGCAGGCATACTGAGGCAATAAGACTGAAGCTCCAAGGCTGTCCATCCCAGGAAAAATGGCAAGGGCTTGGGGGAAGAATTTCATCTGGACCTGCTGTGCTTGCATCAGGACCAAGAGCCCGGCAGACTGGCCTGGCCTGTTTGCCATCCATCTTCCAGCTAGCCCTCTCACTCTCTGTTTCTGCATTACACACTCTCTCTCTCTCTCTCTGTCTGTCTCCCTCTCTCTCTCTCTCTCTCATTTACTCTCTCTGTCCGTTAGCCATCAGACCCACGCCATGCTTATTCACCACAGAGACCTGTGATTGACAGGCAGCTTCTGGTCCCCCAGTCTCCTTTCACTTTGTTTCATTAAACACTCACTCTCTTGCTTTCGCTCTCTCTCTCCCTCTCATTGGCTAACACACACAGACACACACACACACACACACACACACACGGACACACAGGCTGCTTCTCGCAGGGCTGGCTGGTGGGATCAGTAATGAATGCAGGGGAATGTTTCTGGGACTTGATTGCAAGCGAGATCAATAGCTGCCTAGACATATGAAAGAGCAGAGGGAGAGAGATTATGGGCCTGTCTGATCTGCACGCAACCCCCCCCCCCCACACACACACATACACACACACACATACACACACACACTCCTATCACAACACACACGCAATCTGAACCCCATACAGACACACACACACACACACACACACCAGGCATGGTCCAGCGCCTTGGCTGCCTCGGCAACATCACAGTTCTACCCTGGAGAGCAGTCCCCCTGACTTGTTCATCTTTTTTACACACATGCCAATTACGAGGCATTGCCCTCCTGTTCATTAAACAGACACCACCCCACAGTGGTGAGAAAGAGAAAGAGAGAGAGAGAGAGAGAAAGAAAAAAAATCCCTGAATCGCATTCCATGCTGTTACTGAAAGCAGGATGGCCAGTGGCGTGCTTTAATAAAACATGAAAATCCAGAGCCTCAATGTTTCCTCAATACATGTCTTTAGGCACTGTGTGCTAATGTGTGTATGTTGTGTACTGGGTTCGGTCTGAATCTGCGTGTGTGTGTTTGTGTGTGTGTCTGTCAGTTTAAAAGTCAGTTTGTCAATGTGAGTTGGAGTCAGTAGGTGTGTTTTTGAATTTGTGTGTTGTGGTGAGCCAGTGTGTGTGTGTTTGTGAGTTTGTGTGTGCGCGCGTGTTACTGCTGCACACCTGCACCCTTCCTCTCTCTCTCTCCCTCATTTGGTCGGCACTCCTCGTCCACAGCTTCTGCCAATGCACTGAATGGCGCCCACTGTTTCCAGTGCATGCCGCCCTAGCAGGAAATAGGAAACCTCTGACCTTGGCATAGCCCCTCATAGCTCACCCTTCACCAGCTAAACAGAACAGAATGCCCAATGGCATTAGGAGGGAATCGAGCGGGCACAAAGTGAATGACAACAGGGAACACACGTGGCAGCCATCTCCTTATTAGCGTTGTTATGCCAGGCAATGTTGTGGGTTCTCCCGGTGTTCCCCTCGCCCGCCCGTCCGAGCGGTTCCCAAGGGAAACCTCTGATAAGGACAAATGGGTTTTGTTTCCTTTAATGCTGCTATCTGTCTCCTGCTCTGTTCTGGCAATTAAGGAGTGCACAGGTCCCAACCATACCCCCCCACACACACACACTTTGATCTGGCCGTTACCCCGTGAAACAATTAGTCCGAGTGTGAACAATTCAGGTGAGGATTGATCCGAGCCGAGCACGAGAGCTACAAAGCGGAAACAAGGCTTTTAATTCTTTTTAATTAAACCGGGGGCGAAACCTTTTGTGTTTTTCCCGGGGACCGATATTGCGTAGCGCTGCAATTCCACCACTGCTGGTGGGGGTGGTGATGAAATGGAGGGTAGTGTGTATGTGTGTGTGCGCGTGTGTTTGTGTGTGTGCGTATGTGTGGGTTGGGGCGGAGGGGTTGACTATGGAACTGTGGGGGGGCAGAGATCGCGAGCGAGGTGGGTCGGCTCAAAGGGCCGCGATCAGCATATTCTGTCACTCACGTGGAGGCATTATCCCAGTAATGACCCAGGAGGAGGCAGAGAGCGCGGGCCAAAACTCGCTGACTGAACTGCAGAATAAGGAGGGTGGCGGGGGGTGAAAAGAGCGAGCGAGAGAGAGAAAGACAGATGACAGAAAGAGAGAGAGAAAGACAGATGACAGAAAAAGAGAGAGAGAGAGAGAAACAAGAGTTAGACAAAGAATGCAAGGTGGAGTAGACAAGCAAAAAGAGGACAAGACAGAAGAATGGAGGAAGTGAGAGAGAGAGAAAAAAAATAGACAGAGAGAACACATACAGGTGAATAAGTGTGTGTGTGCGTGAGTGAGTGAATGAGTGAATGAGCGAGGAAGAGAACCCAGAAACAAAAGAGACAGAGCAAAGTGGGGGGAACGATTCTCAACCCACGCAGCCAGCCAGTCACAAAGCAACAACAGGTCTGCCCACCTGCAAGCCTGCAGAGCAATTATTCCCTTTAATGAACGGCGACAGGAAAGGAGGAGGCAGACAGAGACAGAGAGAGAGAGTGAGAGGGAAGATGGAGAAAGGCAGAGGACTAGAAACACATTTACCATCCTGACTTGTGGTGCACCTGCCGTCCCAGCAGCACTTGTGCCATTTCATTCCCCCAGGGGAAGCAGAGGGTAAAAGCACCACTCTCCCAACTAAAACAATGCAATACTACAATCAACCCCCCCCCCCCCCCTCCCCCGACCCCCTGATACACACACACACAAACACACCAATGCCTCCCTTTCTCACTGGCATAATGGTTGCATGGTCGGTTTGTTGCCATGGCGTCTTAGTAAACACTCAGCCTGTCTAAAAAGTAGGGGTGTGTGTGTGTGGGGGGGGGGGGGGGGGGGCGTGGAGGTACGTGTGAGCATGGTGCATACACACACCATTTCACACACACAGACACACGCACAAAAACACACACACAGTCAAGTGCAGCTAACACTTCTCTCTCTTTCTGTGTGTGTGTATGTGTATGTGTGAGTATGTGTGTGTGCTTGCGTGTGTGTGTGTGTGTGCTTGAGTGCAGCACATGATGCTTCTGCTGTCACTCAGCTGCTCACCACTAATGCTTCCCCCACCCTAAACCCCATTTACCCTAATTAACACTCTCTTCACGCCTGTCCCATGTGCCCCCCCAAAAAAGCCTGAGTGACACCCAGGGCCACAGCCTGGCCCCTGGCCCCAGGGGTCGCACAAAGGACCCAAAGACGACAGGGCCGGGGGGACAGAGGGAGGCGTCTGGAGGAGGGACGAGGGGGTCAAGGGTGGGGCCCAGGGGCGTGTAAAAACTCTTGGTTAAATGGGGCCCTGTTGCAGGGGTCCTGTTTGTGTTTGTTTGTGAGATGGTGCGGCTCATGCTGCCGGCTGGTTAACTCTCCGTTGAGGGAGAGAGAGGGGGCCACAATGATGAGAGATGAGAGAGAGGGGGCACTGGCCAGCATTATCTGCCTGTCAACACATCCAAGACCCCACATGTTCAATCTACTGACACATGGACACACAAACAGGCGCACAAACACAATGTTAAGCCGTGCTTAGTAACCGCATATGCAAGTACATACACAAAAGCCACTCACTCAACCAAAAGCACACGCACACACACACACACACACACAGACACACAGACAGACAGGCACACACACAAACAAACAAACACACAAACAAACTCAAACCTGGTCCCTGCCCCCTCAGGATTCTCTCTGTCTCACACACACACGCACACACACACACACACACACACACACATACGGCCCAGCTATAAACACAGTATGTTAGCAGACATATCAGGTCATGTTTATCCATCAGGCCATCACCGGTCCATCTGGTGCTGGTTTTAGGTGGCTGTTGGCGCCATGATGGACCCAGCATGGACCGGCTGTCTGTGGTGGTCCCAGTGGTCCCTAAAGTCCAGAACCAGGCCTGGCCAAACTGGATTACACCGGATCTGATTGGGTTTTCAACTGCTCTGATTTAATTCATTAAAGTGGCTATTACAGCAGCCCCCCCCACCCCCCCCACACACACACATACACACATATACACACACATACACACAAACACACACACAAATGCACACATACACACACACACAAACTCCCTGCAAAACATGCCCCAGATAAAAGCTCTACCCCTGCTCAAATTAGAGGGGTGACTGGGCACTAATCAAGGCCTACTGGTCCACATGCTTTGCTTACTGTTCCTGTGTGCCACACACACACACACACACACACACACAGCCTGCTCGCTCTCTCCTACTTATGCAGGCGAGACCATATTGAGATGTTTATCTGAGTACATGTTCCCGTATCTCCCCCCCCCCCCAACATCCCTGCCTGCTCTGCGCCTGTGTCTCTTGTGTTGGTTTGCTTGCATTAATCCTCAGATGCTCCAAATGCTCGATATTGTACAATCTTCCACACATCAATGTCAGAGAGACAGCTAAAGGGGTGTGTGTGTGTGTGGGGGGGGGGGGGGTTGCAGAGGAGCAGATTGAATTGGGATCATCTTGCCGGAATACATTTTCACAGCACATTTCAATAACAGCCGCCGCTCGCACACCCAAGTCTTTTCCCCTTGCAAGAAGAAACCCGTAGAAAAGAAAAAAAGGCAGAGAGAGAGGGAGAGGGAGGATCAATTCAGAAGTCGCTTGAAAGAATATTTGATCTTGTTTAAAGCAGATTGCAGTCTCTCTCAGCCTGCCTATGGTTATTGATTGGATAGAGAGAAGAAGAAGAAGGAGCATTGTGTTGAAAAGGAGTTTGAGAATCAAAATGCTCCAATTTCAACTGTTGAGATTTTTTTTGGTTTGAGACAAGATTCCCAGAACAGGCCATTAAGAAGTGTATGACATCATTTACAAGAATTTTTAAAAGTGATATGGATGCATGCCGGCAAGGTAGTTGCCATTTTTTTCTGAAGAGCACTCAAGAGAAAGCAAATAGTCATTCCGTGTAGTTGAAGGAATTTAAAAAAGTGTGCTCTTGACTTAACAGGGAAAACCCTGGGAAAGCCAAAAGTGTGTGTGTGTGTCCGTGCATGTGTGTGTGTCTAAATTTTCTGCTATTTCTATATGCTCACAGTGCTTGGAATGATGCTGTTAATGGAATCTAAGGGGAGGTTCATGTCTGTGCAGTGCTGCAGGGGGATCAACTTGGCAGAAGATCATAGACACACACACACACACACACACACACACATACACACACACACACACACACACACACACACAGCACACACACAGCACACAACATACACACCCTCTAGAGATTTGGTCTGCCCGATGATTCTACTAGCTGGCATCTGCCACCCCACTCTCTTACACCCACACACACACAGATATGCTATCAACTATGTCCAACTAAAGAGAGTTATTCCAAGAGCAGGCAACACAGGCAACAGTCAGAGAGACAGAAACAAAGACAAGAGAGAGCATGACACTGAGTGTCTGTCTGTGTGTGTGTGTGTGTGAGAGAGAGAGAGAGAGAGTGAGGAGGAAGAGAGAAAAAAAGAGGAGTGGGAGGAAGAAAGAGGAAGGACTCAGGCCTCAGTAATGAGCCATGGTGGTTAACCTGATTAATGTTATCAGTAATAAGACTAATTATTTCCTCTCCTTCTTAAATGCACTATGATAATCCCGTTATGAGGCCTAGTATTTTGGGCCAGTTCTTAATTGGCTCTGCTCTGCAAAAGGAGGGTTGTGTGTCGGGGATGTGGGGGGTGGGGGGACGGGGGTTAGGCGGGGGTGGCTGAGCGACAGGCGGGGAAAGGGGTTCAAGGAGAAACAGCACCCAATAATTATTATAATTATTTGGGACAGTATTTAATACATATTTTTTGACCCCCCTCCCCCTTCTCTCTCCTGCACAGAAGTGCAAGAAGCATAAGCTGCTTTTCCTACATCGCTGTCTGTAGGAAATCAATTAAACGGCCGCTAACAAATCCTCCTGCTTCACTGACACACGCTGCTTTGCATAATGACTGCAGCTTGACTCCTGTGCAACTCATCAAGCTTTCTTTAAAAAAAAAGATACAAGTCTAGTAAACAGCTGAAATGAAGAAATTTCATGAAAGAAACAAATAAATATGGGACTGGCAGAGATGGGTGCGAAGATTTTTTAGAAAGTATATGTGTGTGTGTGTGTGTGTGTGTGTGTGTGTGTGTGTGTTTTGCTACCTTGCTACCTTTCTCTCCTACTTTTTTTGTCTCAGAACATTCAATTTGTTGTCTTAGGTGTGCACTGCCTCAACATTGGTGGTCAGATTCAACTCATTGTGTGTCACCTCTGGAATCACACACACACACAAGCCCAGGACATAAATCCTGAACCATATGAAACTCAAGGCATTCACATCTGAGTTTGTGAAATCCTCAAGACCAAAGACAAACACACACACGCACACAGATACACATTCCACCTTTTGCTCCTTATGAACATAAAGCCTGAAGACATACAACACAACTTTCTCACTTGCTCGCTCTCAAATAACAAATACACACACACAGACACACATAAAAACACACACACAAGCACACACACACCAACCCCTGCTCTGCTATTCCCTTTCTTCTATCCCTCCGCTCCCAGGCTCTCCTGCGAGGCGTGCTGCACTAATAATAAACACATTTAAACTCGCCTTTCTCTCGGCCCCTGGTCAATACACACAAACACACACATACACACACACACAGAGTGAGAAATCACAGAAACAAGGAGCAGCGGGGCAGCCAAGCTCCCTAATAAAGTTCCCATTGCTGGGCCCCCTCCTCCCCATGGGGACAGGCTGGAGTCGTCAGCCAGGCATGTCCACAGAAGGGGAGAGGTGAGTGGGATGGGGTGGGGGTGTGGGGGGGTGGAGGTATGGATGGATGCTGGGCCGAGGGCAGGTGGGTTTGATCAGGCACACCTGGTCCATTAACACCACGGCTGACCCCAAAGATCTGGTCACGCAGCACTGACCCAGTTGTAGGCAGGCAGGAAAAAGGAAAGAAGGAAAAGCAGAAAGAAAGAAAGAAAGAAAGAAGGAGAGTAACATGACGTGTCCCCTTAAACACAGTTCAACATAATTCCATCTTACAAAAGGAAAAAAAAACTAAGAAAGTAGAGACCTAATATGTGTATATAAGCTCACTCACATGACAAAGCCACAGAGAACAAATAGGACAATGAGTGAATGAGAAAGACGTAAGACACAGTAAAAAAAAAAGAGACGAAAGGAGAGAGACAGACAGAGGAAGAAAAAAAAAAACATGGAGCGCTATGAGGGAGATAGGGGGGCTCACACACCCTGTGCCACCTTGTTAAAGCATCAGCTGTCGGCCACAGCCAATGAGAGCTGACAGGTGAGCAGCGTTAAACCACTGAGAAACAGTGAGTCTGGAAACAAATACACACACACACACACGCACACACACACACACACACTCAGTCACACAAAGTGCTCAACCGAAGCCGAAGAAGCAGGAGAAAGAAAAAGGCCAGAAACACTAACATCATAACATGCCCTAACAGAAAGCTGCAGCGAGGGTGAGTGTGAAGTCACCCAGCGTGCTGAATCAGCCGTGGGATCGACCAACCACTGCAGCCTCCGTGGCCTCCAACCTTGGGCACAATGTGCTCGCTGGAGGGGCACAGAGATAGTGGTGGCAGTAGGTGGTGGTCACTGTGGTGTATATTTTGGGGCACTTATTCAACCCCCCCACCACATACACACACCCAGGGCTGGGCAGATTTCATCTTTGATATGGCCCCAAAGAGGGAGATTTGTCCTTGGGCACGTGGTGGTGAGAGAGTTTGACTCCAAATGCGGGGGTGGCCTGGCATTACTGTTTCATATGTGACAACCAGTGTGTGTGTGTGTGTGCGTGGGTTGGTATTGTTTTTTGGTATTGTTTGTGTGTGCGTATGTGTACGTGTGTGTGTGTTTATCTGTGTGTGTATCTGTGTGTGTGTGTGTGTCAGTATTCTTTTGTTTCTGTGTGTGTGTGTGTCTGAGAGAGAGAGAGTGTATGTGTTTGTGCCTGTGTGTGGGCGTATGGGTCACTATTCTTCTGTCCGGTGTGTGTGTGTGTGTGTGTGTGTGTTTGTGTTTTTTTGTGGGTGGATGAACGCCCACACTGTCACAACAGCCTGCATTTTGTGTGATCAGCTCAGACAAGAGACAAATCATCTTAGCTGTGGGACTTTTTTTTTTCGTCAGGCCCTCTGTTTCCTCTCTTTCTCTCTTTCCCTCTCTTATCCCCCTTTTTACTCTTTGTGCGTGCAGGCTGCCTCAAGTGCATCATGGGTAGGAGTGGTACGAACAGCATGATGGCTGAGGTTCTGGCTTTGCTCTCGCTATCTCTGGGTGTCCCGCTCAGGGTGGCTGTGGCCACTGTGCCAGCAGGCAGAACGTGGAGCGCTGGTCGGAATGTTCCAGAGGGTTCCACACAGTGGAGAGATAAGGAAAAGCTCCAGGCCCAGGGGGGCGCACACACCCACACAGAATGGCCTTACTGATGCCCACCACACACTCACAAAACTCAGTCTGGCCTCCCACACAAGCACACACATATGTTGTCTCTCTTTCTTTCTCCCTCTTTCTCTCTCTCTCTCCATCTCTATCTCACTCTTTTATTTACACACACTCCTATACAACACACGCAACACACACACATGCACACTCACACACACACACATACATATTTAATGCAACCACAATCAATACATTAAATCACAGCAAATCAAATCCACAAACACACAGACAGAAACGCACATGCACACGCACGCACACACACACACAGAGACACACACAAACAGAGAGATGAGGCATAAGCAGGCAGTGGGATCACACACTTCCATCAGCCACTCTGCATATACAAATGGGTGTTCTGTGGAGAGGGACAGTGGGCAAGGGAGGGGGGTTGGTGGAGGGGGACAGCTGTACCAGGCCCAAACACAGCCATGAATACCAGTGAAGCCATCATTCAACTCACATGTGATCAAAGCATCTTCTTTGTCTCTCTCTGTATGTGTGTGTGTGTGTGAGAGAGAGAGAGAGAGAGAGAGAGAGAGAGAGAGTTTGGCTGGGCAATTAATCGGACCAAACTAAGAAAAGCTAATCGAACCACAATTCATAACTATCAATTGATGATGATCATATACAGCACAGTTAATCATTGTTTATTATAACTGTTATTATTACTTCTGTGATTTTTTTTCTTTTGAAGTGTTTGTGTTTGTAAGGTTGTCACTAAGAACTGCCTATCTCTGTCTGTTTACACACAGCTTTAGTGCTCATAGTGCTGTCTGAGTGTTATTTTAAGACATTTCTAACATTCCAGTGGGACTGATCTCACCAAATTGAGCTCAAGGTTGTGTTTCTGTGAGGGGTGACAGTGTCTGTTCTTCATAGTTTGGGGGGAAGGGTATATATATGTGTGTGTGTGTGTGTGTGTGTGTCTGTGCCTGCGTCTGGCCATCATGTTTTGAGGGGAGGTGTGTGTGTGTGTGTGTGTGTGTGTGAGACTGGTCATTGTATTTTGGGGGGAAGTGTGTGTGTGCTCATGACAGCAGAGCTAGAGGGCTGGTGACAGACCTCTCATCACCCTGTCTCATCCACTTGGGCGGCGTCCCTCATCACACACCAATCAGGGCGTGGGTTAGTGCACGCACACGCACACACACACACACACACACACACACACACACACAAGCACACACAATAAATAGACATGCTCACACACATACATGAATCCCACATACACACATGCAGACAAACTTATACACATTCATGTGTCTCATTCTCTGTGTTCTACACACTGCCTACTGTCATATAAACAAACATTCACACACAAGCACACATGCCGTCTCTCGTACACACACACACAAACTTCTCTGTAAACTCTATGTAAGCCTAAGGCCAGTGCATGCATATGAATGTTGACTTGATGTTATGGATCTGTTTGTAACAGTTAGGCATGCGGCAGTCTGGCCATCGATCCCTGCCTCCATGCTCAAGCAATCAGAGGCGAGGTCAGAGCCCCAGCCTGTCTGATGCTCTCCCTCCCTGCCAAATGAATGCCAAGTCCGACGGGCCCAGAGGAGCTCAGTTCACATTACCGCTTCCCTACCCCGCTCCCTCTCTCCCCACCACAAACAAAGACCACCACAGCACCTGCCCAAAAATGGACTCATTCACCACTGGCTATACGAGGAGTCTCTTTCGCCTCCATCTCCTTCCTCACAATTTCTCTCTCTCTTTCTTTGTGTCTCTCTCTCTTCCCATCTTTCTTTCTCCCTCTCCACGTTTCATTTACCTGGAATGAGCTGCTTTGATTTCAAGAGACTGTCTCGATGACAGGCCTCGGACTGTGCTTGTTTTGCAGCCGGGGAACAAAGCCTCAGTGTCCTCCATTGTGGCTCCCATGAACACCTGCAGTTTCCGATGGTTCTGTTTGTTTGCCCTAATTACCCACAGCAACAAATCCACTGCCCAAACACGTGCAAATGTACACATATTTTATTCCTGTACAAATGAGCAGAGGATTTTTCTATTCTATGCAACGTTAATTACACTGTAATAAACAGAACACTGATGCAATTTCTTTCTTTTTTTCCATTCTTTTTGTCCCCCTGGTCGCTTCGATGCAGCTGTGCACGCCCAAAGAAAAAAAAGGGGGTGGGGGGTGCAGGAAAAGACAAAACGCACATCACACACAGATGTCCACTCAGTCATCTAATGATGCCATCTCTGTGCCCAGGCCTAATTGGCAGATCAAAAGCATGATAATGCCCTCCTGTCACAAAGGAGCTGGTGTCACTCTCCACTCACTGTTGCTGCCGCCTCGTGCCACCCCAACCCCTTGCCATGCCATCAATCACTTCCCATCATGCAACAGGGTGTATAGTGGATGTGGAAGGGATGGGGGTGGAGGTTGGTGGGGTGGTGGTGAGTCTTTCAAAATCACAAATCACAAAGCATCTACCTACAGGTATTGGAGCTCTCTCTCTCTCACTCTCTCTCTTCCTGGCTGTGAACCTGGCGTTTCAACTAGGCATGTATATTTCAGCAGCGGGGTGATGAGGTGGGGTGGTAGTAGGCTGGTGATGTGATGGTGAGAGAGAAGGTGGATGGTGGAGGGGGGTGTGGGTGTGGGTGTGGGTGTGGGTGGGGGTCTGGTATGCAGGAGGGAGAGGACATTAATAAGTAATAAGGGCTGGTCCTTTTGATGCGTGTTCACAGTGCATGATGCAGCCTTCCTTCCTCTGTCCTTGCACCTCCGGAACAACCATGGAGCTTGTTCTGAGAGGGGGACAATGATGCCCCCCCACCCCACCCCCACACACACACACGCACCAGTTTCAGCTACCCTACCTGTACAAACAGGCCAAACACACACACACAAAGACATTCCCAGTCTCTCTCTCTCTTACACATTCACACAAACACACAGTAATAAATGCACACACACACTCACATACACTGACAGTCACACACAAACAAACAGTGATTTCTCATGTTCTGGCATGTCTTTGTTTGCTTGTGTCCGCTGCTAACATCAGCAGTGATCATGTTCAGCTTAGGAGACCTGTCGGGCTGACTTGGCATGAGTGTGCTACAGGGTGTGGAGCTGGTTGGGTGAAGCGGAGACAGGCACGAAGGAAGAGAGGTGTGCCAGGTCAGGTGGAAGAGCTGGGAAGGACGAGATGGGCATGACGACAAGCACGACTGATATCCACGAGTTTGGAAATGGGCATGGTCATCACCTGGAAGTGGGCACCACGGACTGGCACATGTGGGGCATGAGACTTAGATGTACCTAAGACACCATTCACCAATACACACACACACACACACACACACAAACATACACACACATGCACAGAGACAAAAACACACACACACATGCGCAGACACACAATACGAATGCACCTGCACCCTGAGGGTGGTCTACATGCCCAGTGACATGCATGTCTGGGTGTCACTGGGGATTTGAAGGCAGGACATTCTGTGGGGCGACTCAGCCCTCCTCACTCACATCACCAGAGCAAAACAACAGCGTCATCACAGACCCTGACACAAGGCCCAAACACTGCAGAGCCAGGACACAAAACAAAACCTTTCATTCAGACAGGTTCTAAAAAGCCACAATGGATGATTTGATAGGCAACTAGATAGATATCTAGCTAGTTAGATAGATAAATAGAAAGATAGATTGATGAATGGATGGGTGGAAGTATGTGAGAAGGTTGCTACCGTATCTCAAAACCTCCCTGCTGACTGTAAGGTATTTCATCATGTCAATGCTTTCCGCATTCCAAACCTGGCAACACACAGTAACCTCACCAGATCTATACACTTCTATGGAGCTCCAAAGCTGGTGAGCAGACTGACAACAACATTAACGGTTCTGAAGCACACGGTATACAACCCCAAGTAGGGCTTTTTTTTCAACAGAGCGACAAGCTGAATAGGCTGAATAGTAATGGACAGAAGGATGGAAAGATGGATGAATTAACGGAGGAACGAATGGATAAATAGCTGAGGAGATAAATGGAGACTTCTCCCGCAGTCAAGGCCTTCTCCTCTGTTTCACACAAGCCGTCAATTGAAGGTAAAAAAAAAAAGTATATATTTAAGAAAAAAAAATGGGAACAGGGACAAAGAATTGCGGGTGTAGCAGAGCCTGAGGGAATAGCTGACTGAGGTAAAAAGCGCTATGGAAATGTAAAATCCGGCAGCTGCACACGGGAGAGAAGGAGAAAAAAAATGAAATAAAAAAAAAGGCACAGAAGGAAATGCCAGAGAATGAAATATGACATCAATTAACACCAAACAACACATACTAGGAATATAAATGAACAGACTGTAAGTGAAGGGAATGGTCAAATGGTTGCAAATGCACAAAACTCACCCAAATAAAACACACAAAAAATAATGAAAAGAGAGAAAGATAGAAAGAGAGAGAGAGAGTGAGTGAGAGCGAGGGAAACGGGAGAGCAGTATGAATCTCAGGAGTGAGCACCAGTGATCAGCAGCCATATCACTGGGCTCTGCAGGGCCAAGATGAAAAGTGTGTGGCTCTAGAAGAGTGCAGATTGGCAATCAGGACAGCCTGCTGCCTAGTCACAGAGATGGAGATAGGGCATCTAGAGCAGGACAAGCATCTGACAGGGGAGGAGAGCAGGTGTAGCACTCCCCCTCATTCACTCACTCACTCATTCATTCACTCACTCACTCATTCATTCACTCATTCATTCACTCACTAACTAACTGATTCATTCACTCACTCACTCACTAACTCTCATTCACTCACTCCCTCTCATCCACTCATTCACTAACTCATTCACTAACTCATTCCTTCACTCACTCTCTCTCACTCACTTTCTGACTTGCTCCCACTGACTTGCTTCCTCCCTCCCTCCATTTCTCTCAACTTCTCTCTATTTCCCCTCCTCATCTCTTTCCTTCCCTCACTCACTCATTCATTCACTCTCTCTCTTTGTCTCTCTGCTCAACTGCAGGTCTTGTCTTTAACCAGCCAAAAAGGGCACTTGTCACACCTCTGTTCATTGAACTCCACTGGCTACCCTTGGCTGCTCGCATTAAATTCAAGGCACTTATGGTGGCCTACAGGGCTAATGATGGCTCTGCTCCCATCTTCCTGAATACTCTCCTGAAGCCCTATGTCACCCGACGACCGCTCCTCTAAGAAATGTTATGTAGCATGGCCAACACCTTGTGTAGGTCAATCCAGACTCTTCTCATATCTGGTTCCGTGCTGATGGAATGACCTTCCAAGTGCTACCAGATACCCTCTCCACCTTCAAGAAACTCGTGAAGACCCAGCTCTTCCAAGAATATCTCCTGGCGTAAATTTTGAGAATGCACTTAAGAATTTAATTTCTCTGCAGTGTATTACACTATTGCACTTTCAACTTAAAATAGTGCAGTTTCTATGTTAGCAATATGCACTCCTTGTTAGTTCTTTCATTGTGTTGTAGCTTGAACATTATCCTCTTTTGTAAGTCGCTTTGGATAAAAGCGTCTGCTAAATGCCTAAATGTAAATGTAAATGTAAATGCTTCCTGCACGTAACTCAGTCCAACTTGAGCGCAAGTAAGTGGGTGACTCCTCCTGACCCGCTCCTCGTGCACCACTAAAACCAGCCCCCCCTGAAATGAGTGGATGAAATGAGCAAGAGCACGTCCATCCCTTCCCTCCTTTTTCATTATCCCTCTGTTTCAAGCCCAGTCAAGTGTGTTACAGAGCGACTAAAACAACAGAGGTAGGGAGGGAGCAAAAGAGACAGAGTGTGTGTGTGAGAGAGAGAGAGAGAATGAGAGATCGAGAAGGAGAGCAAGAGAGAGAGAGAGAGTTGAAAAGAGAAAAGAAATGAGAGCACAGTGCTGGTAGATAAGTCTGAGCTGTAATTTAATGAAAGCCGGTGAAAATGTTTACTCCATTCAATTGGAATGTTCTCTGGCTGCACTTTATAATTAAAGATGAAATAAGCCGGTGCACACAAGGAGCGCTCCACTCTCACCCTGGGCTTCTCCCCACCAAGCATTAAAGGAAGTCTGTGTGAGTTTATCTCTCTCAAGACGCAGAGAGACAGAGATTGAGAGAGAGAGAGAGAGAGAGAGAGGGAGGATGAAGAACAGAAACTCGGAGGTAAGCTTGAAATGAGATGAGTCAGTTTTACCTTTTGTGCTTTACACTTTGCACAAAGAAAGTGTGTGTGTAGATATGTGAGTGTGTGTGTCTATAAAGGAGGTGAAATATGATCACCTCCAACTGAGTGACTAGCAGTAAGTGAACTGGGTTTGAACAGTCCCTTCTCTCTCTTCCCCTCAGCACAAACACCCTTCTGAAGGACAGAGAACTATGGCCAATATTACATTACATACACAACACACACACATACACAAACACACACACACACACACACAAAAATCAACCTGGCTTCACTGGTCAGTAGTATACATTACATACCACACACACAAACACACACACACACACACACACACACAAACATCGACACACAAACACACTTACAAACTCCAACACAAACAGAAACAGTGGACATGCAAGACTACACATGAGTGTTCTCAATCAGTACAAGAACATGTCGCATTAGCCACTGCCTGTTTTCTGTTACTAAGTCCCAGTCATCTCCCTGGTCTTGCCTGCCTGGGTCTCCTGGGGCTGGCGCAGTGGAGAGTGACCAGGCTTTAGGTTCAGGACCTTGGGAGATCGTTGAGGCAGGATACTGGGATGCTAAGGATAACAACTTCAAGGCACCACAGAGTGCCTCCATATGGCATTCTGTACTATGCCTCTTACATGGCTTACAACAACAGTACGGTAATTAAACATGCCTCTGGACTTTGAAATACAAAGCAATCACATGAAAGGGTTAAGGAGAGTCAGGCAGCTTAAAGTAGAGTAGAGAGTAAAGGTCAATAGCAACATCACAAAACAGGTTGAGTGGACGACAGATAGGGTGGTGGTGGTGTAGTGGTTAAGGAACCTGGCTAGGATGCTAGTAGCTTGGAAATTGTGGGTTTGAACACTGGTTGTCACCGTTGTGCCCTTGAGCAAGGCACTTAACCTTGAGTTGCTCTAGGAGAGACTGGCGCTTAACTAATTGATGATTGACAAATGTAAGTCGCTTTGGAGCATCTGCTGAATGTGTAGATAGATTCAATGTAGATATATAGAAAACCTGAAAGACAGACAGATGAAGGCAAAAACTCAAGGCCATTCCATTACTCTGTGGCCCACTCCTCTCTTTTCTAAGGGCAATGTGCTGGGAAGATGTGCCAGGCCACTCCTGCCCTGCCATAGAAGTCTGCTGGTTTCAGAGAGAGGAAGGGAGAGATGGAGAGAAGAGAAGATGGAGAAGGAAAGAAAGGAGGGCAGTAGAGGAGATGGAGGGGAGAGGAGAGAAGAGGACATAGCCCTGGAGACAGGAGAACACACAAGGGACAGGCGGCAGCGCCACATCTGAGAAGCGCTGAGCCATCTCTCTCTCTCTCTCTCTCTATCAGCGTTTGTCTTCTGGGCAAGTTTTCTAGAGTGACAGCAGGCAGGCTGGCACAAAGACGATACGTGTGTGTGTGTATGTGTGTGTGCGTGTGTGGTGTATGTGTGTCTATTTATGTGTATGTAGACACGCGGGTCGCTTCGGGGCTTGCTGGTGCGTGCCCTGCAGGGACGAGGCTTTGGAGTGCGGTTGGAGACATGGAGACGCTGTTGCTCTTTGATCTGTCAGCTCTTTCTGGACAGCACACAACTCCTCTTGGCCTTGATGCACAGGGTGTGAAACTGAGAGGCAGCTTTTGCATTCTCTCTCCCTCTGTGTTTCTCACTTTCGACCTGTCTCGCTGTCCTGACATCTTTCTGTCTGTCTGTCTCTCTCTACATGTCTCTCTCTCTTTCTCCTTCTCTTGGTCTGCATTGTTTCTCTAGCATGAAAGAGCACTCAGTCAGAACAAGGGAAAGAGAGAAAAAACAGGGGGCTTTGTGCCTCTGAAGAGTCTGTACACACACACACACACACACACAGATAAAAACACACTAGTACACACACACCAATGTGCAGAAATTGAGTATTCCCTCTTTTTCACTCATGTACACATTGAATACAAACAACAACACATGCACACAGTATAGTATAAGTACTGTAATTATAAGTATATATATATATATATATATATATATATATATATATATATATATATATATATATATATATATATATATATATATATACACACACACACACACACACACACACACATATTAAGTCACACAATTAATAATTTAGAGTGTAATCCCTGACTGTAAAACAGGAACATCTGCGCATTCTGATGTATTCTGTGCTAAATCAAAGCTAGTTTGCACACACACGCAAACACAAGACTTCTGTGTGTGTGTATGTGTGTGTGTGTGGTGGGGGGACTTCTCCCTTGGTCATACACACACAAGCACACACTAACTGTACACAGACAGAACGACCCTATATCAACATTCAACAGTATGCTTGAATCAGCACAGGCAAACAGTGAACTGATCCAGTACTCAGAGAGATCTCCAGTCTGTGTCTCTGTGGAGCTGAGGAGAAGCTCTGAGCCAGAGCCACAGCCAGAGAAAATGAAGAAGACAGAGAGAGTTAAGAAAGAGTTAGAAAGTCAGAGAGAGAGAGAGAGAGAGCTTTGAGAAGAGGGCAGGGCATTGGCAGAGATGGGACTCTCTCCTTGAGTCTGTGACAGGACTCCATCTATATGGCTGAAACTGCATGCTCTTCAGGTATATGTGTGTGTCTTGTTTGCCCACGAGAGTTAGAGCACTGGTGTGTTTGTGAGGATGGAGTAATGTGACTGCATGTATGTGTCTGCATGCCCATGTGAGTGTTTGTATATGTGTGTGAGTGTCACTGTGTAGGTGTGAATATATGTGTGTGTGTTTGCTGCAGTGCTCAGGGACCCCCATCACGTATAGAGGCACTGCTTTTCCAGACACGCTTTTCCAGAGGCCAGATGCAGTCCAAAGGGGGAATCAAAGCAGGAGAACCCCACCCCACCCCCCGCCCCTCTCTCCACTCATCTGCCCCTCACACCCCCATGACCCCACCCCAGTTGCCCCTTTAGCCCCCACCTGTCACGACAAGCCACCTCTGTGTCAAAACACAGCCACGGCACACTGGAGGCAGAAGTCTACTTCCATAGCTTATTTGGTCAAAGAGTTAATTGCAGTGGGAATACTATCTTTTAAAAATATGCATGCCTTTATGTTCTTGTCGGGAGACGGGAGACTGAATGATTAAAAAATATCTGCCAAATTATGAGCGGCACATGACCAGAATAGTAACTGCAAAATCGTGCAAAGGTTTTCTACAAATGAGTTTTCCGTAAATGAAGCGGGTGTGTATTTGAGGAATATGTCAGAGGAGGCTGGGGATTTTCCCTCCGAGCGTTATGTATAATTGAAAAGCGTGTCAACCCAGAGCATGGCTTTGATGGGCAAAAAACGATGATGAAGCCATCAGCCATGGTGGACTGCAGCTGTGCATGTGTGTTTCTGTCTTTGCATGTGTGTGTGAGAGAGAGAGAAAGGAAGAGAGAGGGCACAAGAGGGAGGGACGGAGAGAAAGGAAGAGTGCTGTGGAAGTGAGGGGGCAATAGACAGATGGGCATCACTGGAGACATCGCCCCCTCACTCGTGTGGGCACAACACGGATGTTCCATTTGGGGCACTGACTCCTGTAAAGCATCAAGAACAACCAAGAGTAAGAAGAGCACACAGCAAAAACATCTCTCTCTCTCTCTCTCTTTCTCTCTCTTTCTTTCTCTCTCTCTTTATGCACTCTATGAGAGTTCACATGTTTGAAGCACTCTGACTTGGTCAAAAGCACTGCTTTGTACAACGCACACACATGCATTCAAAAGTACTTGTCTACAGAATAAAACATCCGAACACACACGTACACACTCACAAAGCACACACACACACACACACACAAAACCCCCACTCCCCATACAAATACATATATAGAACACACACACACAGCACCAGCAGCGGTGTTAATGCCGGGGTGCGAAATGTTTTTTTTAACACAAAGGCGGAGCACCAGAGAGAGGGAGAGTGGAAAAAACAAACAGCCCATCCAGCGCAGGGACTCGGGGAGAACGGGAGAGTCAACGGCGGGTAAACAAACCAACAGACAAAATCAAAATAAAAAACTTGAGAGCCATCTACACCACACATGCCTGCCTGAATCATGATGAGGCTCAGAAGCACCACATTTACACTTACAGACACACACACGCAGGCGCGCACACACACTCCACTATTGCATGTACTTCAATGCTCCAAGATGTTAACAACAGCCATGGAGCACCTGAAAAACCACACACATAGACACACACACACGCGCGCACGTGTGGGTGCACATACACAAACATTCTCCTGCCACTCCAAAATAAGTTGAGCAAAGCCCTAGTCAGTATGCAAAACCAACCAGACAGACAGCACACTCGATCGCACGTAATTCCAAAATAAGTTCAAACACACACCACTGAACATGACACTCTGCTGGGACCCGCTTAAGTGAACACACTCTCGCATTTCTCAATCCTCTCCTCACACACACACACAAACACACCACACACACACACACACACACACGTATATAAAATCACTCTCCTAACCTCCCACCATAATTCTCCCTTAGCTGCACATTTGTGTCAGCTGGAGGGGTGGTTGTGGACTGACAGAGGAGGTGTGTGTGGGGGTGAAATGAGCAAACACACCGTCTGTCAGATGGACGACACAGAGAGAGGACATCGAGAGGGTAGCCCCACTGTTCAATACGTCAATGTCTTGTCAGTGCAGTTCTGTTTATTCCCAGGTGAGAAGAATTAAAATGGAGCCAACATGTGTGTGTATGTGTGTATGTGTGTTTGTGTGTGTGTTTGTATGTGAGTAAATTTGCATTTCTAAGTGTGAGGTCATATATAAGGAAACAATTCACATGGCAAACCTCATGGAGGTTCATTGACCTTGTTTATAAATAGGGCATGGTACAACATAGACTAAATATCGTTAGCTATCGTTAGCTCAAATCGTTAGCTGTCCGTTTGTTATTCGGCCTATGCTGTTCCAAATTTTCTATTATTTTCTCCTGCCATGGTCTCTGGCCAAGTAGCCTACTATACTCTTAGCTCCCCCTAATCAGTCTTTTAGGATGGTCTCTGGCCAAGTAGCCTACTATCAACCTCCCATAATGAGTCATTCAGGATGGTTTCTGGCCAAGTAACCCCTAAGTTGACAAGAAGCGAGACATCGGTCGGACTTTCATCCAGTCCCGTCTGTTCCGCCTTTCAGCTCAGCTCAGACTGTTGGCTGTTATTAAGTCATGAGAGACATGGCAGACAGTGTCTCAGGGCAAAGAGCACAGAGAGAGAGAGAGGGGAGAAGAGAGAAGAAGAGAAGAGGGGAACGAAAGGGGTTGTGACCCCTTGAGAGAAAGAGAGAGCTGCTGTTTCCCATCCATCTGTCTGTGTCTCTGTGTGTGTGTGTGTGTGTGTGTGTGAGAGAGAGAGAGAGAGGAATGGGGTGGAGGACAAGTGCTCCACACTCCAGTGGTGCCCGGAATCAAGCGTGTAAAATACTATCCTGGGAACCTTCATCTTATGCTAGACTGACCGCCTGTGGCTGAAAGACCTCAGCAACCCAATCCTGAACTTCTGTGTGTGTGTGTGTGTGTGTGTGTGTGTGTGCGCACGCACATGAGTGTGTGAGGGATCAGCCAGGCTTGAGCGACCACCCTCGCACCTCAACCACATGTGAGACTGAGTAAAGAGGAGAGAGTGACAGTTCGGAGAGACGGCGACATCATATTTAGTTGGGTATAAAAATAAATCCACCAATGCCTTCCCACCCGCCTTGAACTCTCTCTCTCTCTCTCTCTGTCTCATTCCCTTCATCTTGCTCTCTCTCTCTGGCCTTTTTACCACTAGCATTGTTGTCTTCATCACTTCTTTTCATCACCTTTCACCTGCTCTGTCCTTCCATCCCTCACTCTCTCTCTCTTTCCTTTCTGCCACCAGTGAGTGTGGGTCCTGTGGGGAGGGGGGAGCAGCAGTCATTTACAAGGTGAGATGGAACACCACATTGTCTTTTATCTTCGTGCCATTTGGAGCCGGCAGGGATCTAATACATTCTCCATCCAGCAACATCTCTCTCTCTCTCTCTTTCTCTCTCTCGTTTTCTCTTTCTCTCTCTTCATCCCTGACTCTGTCTCTCTGTCAGCTCCTTCCCCACTGAAACCTATTCGGCAGAGAAGAGCGGAAAGGAGAGAGGAGAGGAGGGGGGGGGGGGCATCAAAGGGGGCCCTCGCACTCGCTAGGAGGAAAACTTCAAAGGTTGGACTTGTTACTCACTGCAAATATGTGTGTTCAGCTAAAGCTCGCCCAAGATAACGCCACCCCCCCCCCCCCCCTCCACCCCACCCGACTCACACCCCGTACGCACCCACCCCCTTATGCCCCCAGATACACGGTGGCAATTTCACGCTCCTTTTCGGAGATGGCATTTCAACCTGAGAATTGACTTCTCCTGTCGTAATTAAAAGTGAATGTTTAGCAGGGGGGATATGAAAGGAGACTTAAACATCACCATTTTCTATGGGTGCCAGGCTGAAAAGAGAAAGAGAGAGAGAGAGAGAGAGAGAGTTCCAAACCATGCAGAAAGGGGAAAAAAGTGAATTCTTCACTCAATGAATTTCACTTATCTCGTTTTGGTGGGTGACTAACTGAACCCGTTTGAGGAAAAGGCAAAGAGAAAGGTGGGAAAGTAATGAAATGAAAATGAAAGAAACACAAAAAGCAGGACTGCAGACAAGCTTTTGTCATTAGGCTGAGGCTCTAGTGTCAGGGGACGACAATATTCATCTGTTTGGACAACAAGCCTTCTAAAGCTGCCTCCTCTGTGTGTCTGCTGTTGGCCCCATGTGCCTTCCTCTCCACGCTAACTAAATGTGCACTAGTTTGCCAGGTTTTACACTGTTTGAATAGAGGAGGGATGTTTATTAGCTTTGGCTAATTAGCATAAAGGGAAGGAGAGAGAGGTTCAGAGGTATGTCTCTCTTTGTTCCTGACTGTTCACTCCTCTGCCAGAAGCAACACACATGGGACATGAGTTTGGGGGGGGGGGTTTGCAGTACACAGAGAAGTTCACACACACACACACACACACACACACACACACACACACACACACATGCACACACACTAGAACAAACAGAAAGACAAACAACACCACACACTCCATTCAATGTCAGAGCATGGTGCCGACTTTGGTTTTAGCAGGTGTGACAGAATGAGTGTGTGTGTATATGTTGTGTATGTGTTAAGCGGCATATATGGAATCTGTGCAAACAGACAAAACATACATTTCACACACACACACACACACACACACACACACACACACACACACACACACACACAGTGATGGTTACACGTGGGTGTGTGTGTTTGCTTCCATTGTCAGGTCATTACTTAAACACATATGTAAGGGAGGTGTGGATGGGGACAATGTCACCTGTGTCCACTGGACACTGACAGAATTTGTGCTGAAAAAGCTTAATCAGTGATCTGTCACTTCCTGTGACATGTCTGTGCATGTATGTGTGCGTGTGTTTGTCTGCAGGCAGAACTGAATGCTTTTCCCAGTGATAATTTTGCTCCCAAACTGGTGATAATAAAAATTATGTACAAAATAGTTGTGGGCGTTTTGTTTGTGTGTGTGTGTGTGTGTGTGTGTGCGTGTGTGCGCGTGTGTGGGTGGGTGTGCCAACTGGAATAAAAATATGAGAGTAACACATGCAACACATCCATTCAGTAATGAACTGCTAAAGTTGTCTCTAACAATGCAAAAATTCTGAAGTGAGCAAAACAAACCAGATGGAAAAAAACAGGAGCCTTTGCCATTTTCTAGCTCTCTGGAGGAAGCCAGAATATATCTCCATATAACATGACACTTGGGGGCTTTAACAAGATGCTACACACCATAAACACATGTGTGTGGCGAACAACAACAGCAGCCCTCACAGCTCCATCTCACAGCCAGTAAAAGTTGGCAGAAGGTACACAACTCCTCAGAGATAAGCGTGCAACTAGAGAAGTGAACACAGTACTTGGAACACTGTTTTGGGCTTAAATTGGCTGCTTTACTATTCAGGTTGTATCGCCAGGCTTTCCATATGCTAGCTTGCTAAAGTCACAATTATCTCTTTTTTGTGCGTGAATAGTGTGATTGAAATTTTTATTTCTGCCTATGGATCACATGGAAAACATGATCTACACACACACACACACACACACGCACACATTAACTCCCGAGCATGATTTTTTAATGCTGTACACCACTTAATCAGCTTTTTATCTGCATTAAACAGAGGGAGGCTAGGCTAACATCCCTCTCTCACAATGAATAACCACTTCACAGGAGAGGAAACAACTCGGTGGGCAATCAGATTTTAATAATTAAGCAGAGTGGGAATTTTGTAATTAGGTCCAATATCTCATGCTATGGTTTGCACTGAGATTCAGTAGGAGTGGTACACTGGGGTTCTCTGTTTGCTAATCCGTAGCCTAGTAGTTGTCTGGTTAAACTCAGCAGCATAGGAAGGAGAGTGTTTGGCTGGGAAGTAGGAAGTAGGAGAGGGAGGCTGAAAGTCTGTGTTGATGATCTCTGACCTTTGGCTGACCTGTGTGTACACTCTTCTCTGTGAGCTTTTGAAAAGGCCAAACAGGTTTTACATGCAAGCACAAATGATTCTCCCAGGGCTAAAAACATAGGCTATAAGCCTTTATAAAAAGAAATCTCAAACATGCCCCTTCAGTCCTTGAGCTGAGTTCAGTGGTTCAAATGAACATTCAAAGGAATAACCTCTTGGACATAAGCAGTCGATTTGAAAAAAGGTCTGAAATTTCATCTGTTTTTCATGAAGAGTTTCTCTGCTTTGAGCTACAAACAGAGGCAGACACCAGGTTCGAGAATCGCACCCAACTGGGTGTAATTGGTTCGGTACGGTTGTCCTATCAAGAGGTAGAACAAATGGGTGAAATAAACTGGCTGAATTCCTGAGCAGAACAAAAATGTTGACTTTTTTAATTTTTTATTTGTTTATTTACCCCTGCCCAGCCAGAGTGACCCAGCCTGGTCCATCCCCACTGTTTCCAAAGTGAGTCCCCATTCTCCACAGAGCTCTGCCAAACATCATTATAGGTCTCACTTACGCCCACGAGTAACATGCTTTCTGAGCCAGGGAAGGAAGAATGAAAGAAGGTGAGAAGTAAACAAAATCAGACCAGTTCACCTCCCCTGGTGAGTCCCTGCCACTCAATCACCCTCACCCATGTGCTCCTTATTTCCCCCTACATGGGGTGCTTCTTGGTGGAGCTTCAAGAAGGGAGGGGGGCTAAGTGTCTTTGACACCTCTGGGGTTCAAAGGTCAAATGGGGCAAACATGAGAGAAGCCCTCCCTGTGGAACAGCACTTTGGGAAGTGTCAGTGCCTTATCCGGCTCTTGGAGGAACACTGCCAGCCCACGAGAGAGAGGGAGAGAGAGAAAGAGAGAGAACGCACTTTGTTTTTTGGTGCTCTTGGATCAGAACTTTTCCGTCAGCCGTCAGACTGTGCGAGAGCGTGTCTAACATGGTCCGCCATGAGAAACGCTTTTAACAGGCTTCCCGTCAGCAGGCGGAGAGAAAAGAGTAACAGCCCTACTTCCTTAGGTCCTGGATTTAATGCAGTGTTCTAACTAAGTGGATTATAAAGAAAAAAGCTTGCCAAGCCTCCCTCATGTGTACGGAAAGAGCAAGAGAGACAGAGAGAGGGATAGAGAAATGTTGGAAATGGAAAAAGAGAAAAAAACTGAGTTTTTAAGAAGAGAATGCCTGATCCCTGTAATGAACAGTGTGTCATCTGAATACTGCATGATGCCTGGAACTTGTCTATGGCAAATGCACTATCAAGAGGTGACACAACAACTTTTCAATTACAGTATTATAGTGAGTGGCGGGAGATGGAAGTTTCTGATAGGAGATCCCACATTCCCCAGCCTTCCATGCCCTCACAGAGGAGAGTCAACAGAGAATGAGATGAGTGAGAGGAGGAATGAGAGATGGGAAATACGGAGAGAAAGCAAGAGAAAGAGAGAATGAGAAAGGAGGAGAAAATAGGGGGAATAAGGAGAGAGAACAAGAAATCAGACAGAGAAGCCAGAACAAAGCCTTCACATTCATTCCAAGAAGGGAAGAAAGAAAAAGACAAATCTGTCTGACTCCTCTGTGTATACACCACAAAAAAAATGCCAGCCCAGTGCCCAGTGGGGAGTGGGCAACCCATCCCTGCTGCACTTAGCATCTCGGGCAAAGAATATGCAACCCCCCACCCCTCATCTGAGACACTGAGCTAACTCTCTGCAGAGATGCGGAGAAATAAATAAATATACTGTGTTTCCATTAGTGTTGGTTTGCATTAATGCAAACTCGGCTCACGTTTCCCAAATTGTGAGCAGCACTCAAGCACACACTCTTTTCACAGTTATTTGTGGGGCCCTTCAGTGTCAATTAAGTGTTTTGAGAGTGTACAGCAAAAGAAGCACAGCTTAGAAAAAAAAAAAGAAAAAAACAAGTAAATGCTCTTTCTCAACTAGCCATTGACGTCCGTAGGCTTTTTTTTTCCCAGCGGAGGCTCACAGGCGGTGATAAAGAGAGAGTGATGGCAGAGGGTAACATGATGAAGTGGGAATGGTGGTGGTGGTGGTGGGTGGCAGAGTGAAGCGTAACCCTATCCAGATGCAGGACCACCTGATGGGTCAGAGGTCAAGAGGAGAGCCTTGTGAAGCTCAGGTGAGGACAAGACCTTTGCAACGCCTTTTGAAACGCTTGGTCGGGTAGGGACGGGATGGGAGGAGAGAAGGAGGAAGGTGGGTCGAGGTCTGGAAAAAGCAGGAGACGGATTGGAGGTTTCACACAGATTTCTTATTGAGAGGGGTCCTGCCATTCTCACCGGGCTGTCCATGCCTGTTCATAAATCATGTCTGAGCACCTCCCCTCCTTTTCCTCACAGTAGCAGACATGTTCAAGACCAGTCAATCATAGACACATAAAAATTACCTCTAAAACACAGATCACATCTGTTCATAAACTGCGGTACTTTCCTCTTTTTTGTGTTGCTCCTTTTCATCGTTTCTGAAAGCACGGCTCATTTGAAAAGAAGCTTTACTGGGCTGGAACATGTTGTTCAGTACCATTAAAACTTCATGAAATCAAAACTGTTAATTATTCATCATTCAGCTCGGCTCAATCAGAGAGAAGCCGGACAGAGGAAGTGATGTAATAAGAGCAGAAATTTCAGAAATGAACACAAACAGCGCCACCACCCACCTTCCACACAACCGCCGACTAAAAGTATCCAAAATAACTGCAGCGACGCAGACAGAGAGTTGAAACGCTTCTCATTTTTATGTGTTAATTTTTGTCCCTTTCCTTTGGTGTCTGTATCAGTCACTAAATGATAGATGGGCCCTTTCTGAAGGAGTGGGAGTATGTGTGTGTGTGTGTGTGTGTGTGTGTGTGTGTGTATGATGAAAGGGGAATGGAAGGGGGACATTTGGTTTCTTTCAATGGATTCTGGTACCATTTCATGATTTCACGGGCTGACATAGATCCGGCCGAAGTGGAAGCTACAGTGATTTTATGTATCTCACATCACGTCTCTGGTAATAAATTTAGCCACGCTGGAGTCTCGGGTTTAACGGGGACCATTTGAAGTCGTGGGTGCAGCGAGGAATAGATGGGTGGGTGGAGCGCAGACAGCCTGACTGGCATATGGTTCTGGTTCTCTTCTGAAAAACCTCCACACTTCCTGTCGGCATTCCTGCGAGCTCACTGGACGACCTGACAGGGACGGCTCTCCCACTATTAGCACTCCATTGCTGTCAGGGAGCTGCCTGCTGATGTCTTGAGTGAAGTGACCCAGACTAGCTGAAGCGTGATTCGTTTCTCTCCAGCGCCCACCGCGTTAGATAACTTCTAAGAGAGGCGAGATGAGGTGTTGGGCTGGGGGAAAGTTGCCACGCGATTACCTGGGCCTGCTCATAAATAGCTAAGTTGGGGGTATGAAAGGAGGGGTGCGGGGTGGAGAAACACTTGGGCGGTGGAACTTGGCAGTAATGGCTGTCTGATCAGACTGAAGGCCCGACTCCGAGACAGTGATGAGGTGACAGAGATGGAGGAGTTGGAAAAGAGAGTGAGCGAGCCAACGAGTGTGTGGGTGAGGGTGATAGATAGACAGATAGATAGATAGATGGGTAGATAGATGGAGGGCAGAGAAGCTGATTGGACACAGAAGCCAAAAGGGAAGGGGGGATGGGAGTGAGGATAAAAGCAATCGCAAGGACTGACAGAGACAAGGAAGAGAAAAGAAGGGGGGATTAAAAAGACTAAGAGCTAGAAAGAGAAAGAGAGAGAGAAAAAGAGAAATTGACAAAGAGTTGGCGAAAGAGAAAGAGTCAAGTATGATAGATAGAGGAACAGATAGGACAAGAAGAGATAAGGCAAAGAGGATGAAAGGGATGAGAATTTAAAAGATATAAAGCGGAGGAAAATTGGTGCATGAGTCTAAGAATGTGGGAAAGAAAGAGACAGAGAGAGAGAGAGAAAGAGAGGGAGAGAGAGGGAGAGGACACAGAAACAGAGGATGAGGAGGTGTGTGTGTATATGTGTGTGTGTGTGTGTGTGTGTGAGTGAGTGACATTCCCTTTGATGCTCCGACAGTTGCGTGGGTGTCAGAGATTCCTCTCCTCCAGTCATCAGGGATGGCTTCTCCTACTCTGTCTCGGGTTAATAACCCCATTATCTGGGCCTAAGTGGATGAAATTGCAGTGGCATGCCTGTAACGTCCATACTGATGACAAGGGAGGGTTGAGGGGTAGGCAGGAAGTCCACTGCCATCCTCAGCACTGCCAATGTCATCACTCTTGTCACATGACCACAATGACTGATCAAAAAAGAACACCTGAGTGCATTGCCCCCCTCCCCAGCTCAATTTTCCTAAAATTTTGGAACATTCTGGTTGGGGAGCTTTTGAAGCATCATCTAGCTGTCGTCGCCCAATACGCCCCATTATAGAAGACATTTTGACTCCGTTTTTTGCCCCCCCCCCCATTTGAAAGTGAGAGACAGAGAGAGAGACAGAGAGAGAGAGTAAACTGCCTTCCATTAAGTGGCCATCTGGTCAGGACTGCAGAGAGAGAATTACTCCCAACCTATTCTGCTGTCAGGTGACAATGCCAAGGGGAGCACCAAACCTCCCCCCCCCCTCTGTTTCTCTGAGCAAAGCAGCACTGAAAGCCCTGGGGGTGGAATTGCAAAGGTGTGTGGACTTTTTCTTTCACACAAAAGGCCATTCTAAGCAGTCAGTGTCAGAACAGGTGCTGCTTGGGTAAATGGGAAGCCGTGGGTTGAGATGCGTTCTGTTCTCATTAAAAGTGAACATTTTGCCTTCACTGTGACCCAAGGATGTAGCAAGAAAAAGAAAATACAGGAGAACTTTTGGGTTTTTAATTGGGGTTGCCGAGTGACAGTTTTCTCCTCCCACAAATACTTGATTGGGCGCGCTTTTGATGTGTATTCCAGTGTGCGTTTAATTAGTCAAAAGATTTATCCCTTTTTTGAAAATAACCGAAATTAGTTTTTTTTTTCTATGCCAGGCACTCCTGAGACAGTCGTTTCTACTTTCTCTTTCAGAGTCGAGTCACCAGGAATCAAAACCCACAATCTGATAGTCAACAACATTCAGCTGTGCATTCAACTTTCTTTCACATTCATACACTCTAGTATGCAGTAAATAAACACTAAAACACATTTAGAAAACTATTGTACTATCTCGTACAAACATATGTCGTGGGTTTGTTCGCACTTCAAGGTCTTTTGCAGAGTATTCATGAAAGTGATCCTCTTTCATCTCTCAGCCCTATTACTGAATGAATCAAAGTTTTCTCCCATGAGCAATTTACCTCGTAAACACACACCTCACAAGTTTGTGTGTGTGTGTGTGTACGTTGACTTAGTAATCAGGGAGGTGGGTACACATAAAGCAGGTAATTAATCTTTATGAGATGCTTTGCCCCCATCTCTCTTTGTCTGCGTTGTGGCGAGCAACGGCCCTGGAATTGAAGGTAAAAATCTCAAACGCTGTTTGTTGTTTTTTTTGCAGCCACATTAGAAAAACCAAAAGAGCTCTTTGCATATTTGCTTAATTGATTTCTGCAGCCTTTAAATCTTTAAACGAGTGCCTTTTTCACTGGCACTTCATTCGCCCGTCTTTGAAGTTGGCATTTCAAACAGGATGGTGCATGCGGGGAGGTGGGAATAAGGGGTGGGGGTGTAATGGGGGGGGGGGGGGCTTTTGCCAAAGCAGTATGTAAATGATTGTCTATGACTATTGCGCTCCAACCCTATGTCAAATCAATCATAACATGGGAGAGGGACTTTTTTTTTTCGCCGTCGCTCTTACATAATATTGATTTCCTATCTTCCATGTGTCTATGCAGGAACTTTCCACGTGTTGATCGTCCCAGTGTGCAGGCTTGGTGTCCCTGGCTGCAGCTCTCCAGAGGACCTGTCAGGCCACATCACCAGTCTGTCAGAACACCGCTAAATGACCAGACAAGGGTCACCTAGGGAGCAGGATTAAGGCAAACAATCACTGCTGCTGAGGCTGGATGTGTGTGTGTGTGTGTGTGTGTGTGTGTCGGTGTGTGTGAATGTTCGTGCTCTTGTGCTTTGCAATGCAAACATGCATGTGTGGTTTGAGCATCAAAAATATTATAATTTGTGTACATGATTTTGGCAGCATGCATGGGTGTGAGTGTGGATGTGTGTGTGAATTGTTGTTATTGAATGTGTGGTTGTGAGCGTGTGAGAGTGAGTGTGAGTACATGGCATGACTGCATGTGCACATGTGTTTGTGTGTGTGTGTGTGTGTATGTATGTGTGTGTGTATGCTCGCATGTGGTGCAGGTGTGAGTCCAGTTGGGGTGGAGGGATAGGAGACCCAGGTGTTCATTCACAACAGTGAGATGAGTATTTAGGTCATGCACGGCTACACAATGAATAAAAGCCTCGTCAAGAACATTCTCTCATTCATTTGAGTCTAAGATAGGAACAGGAATATACAGAGAGAGAGACAGAGAGAGAGAGGAGTAGGAAGGGAAATAAAGAGAGTGAGAGAGAAAGATAGAAGGAGGAAGGAGAGAGAAAAAAACAGAGAGGAAAAAAAGAAGAGGGAGAGAGAGAGAGAAGCCAGGGGGATTATCTATGGCACTGTGCTAGGCCAAGCCAAACAACAGCATCTGTGTCTGAACATATTAAATGATCTAATTACTGTCTTATCTGCTTAAAACTGCATGTGCTGGGTGGCTGGGGCTGGGGCTGGCACCAGAGTCAGATTCACACTTAGAGACCCTCTCTGCTCACTCTACACTGGATCACCACGCACCTCCCTCCCAAGAGCCACCAACACTACTCCTGTCACTACTATCTGCCTCAGACCAGCCAGGGAGGTGGGGGTGGGGGTGGGGGCAGGGCAGCGAAAGACATGTATAGAGAGATGAAAAAATTAATGAATGAAGGAAGGAAAAAAAGAAAGAAAATAAGAAACATGTTGGAAAGAGAAGAGGTTCAACAAGATTAATAATGAAAAGTGGAGGAATGCGTAGTGAGATAAAGTCTCTAAAAAACAAAACAAATAAAGATTTCCAATGAATGGAGTTAAAGACAAAGAGTCAGATGGGAGTAAATTCAGCTCTGATTAGACAAGGCCTTGACTCAACAATAAACAAGGGCTCACCTCATTAATGTCTGACAGGGAAAGCCTTCTGAGGCACACAGGAAAGCTATAGAGAAAACCTTGTTGATTGCACAAACTGTATCAAAAGTGTTCAGGAAGGAGCTTTTGGGGCAATACAACTTTCATGTTAACAAGAGAAAGAGGGAGGGATAAACAGAAGAAGAAGAGGAGGAACAGAATGAAGAGAAAAGTGGATTAAACAAGAAATAACAGGAGCCAACTCAAACACGTCCTCCATCTTAAACCTTTTTTAAAAATACCCAAAGAAAGGGGTAAACTGGGGATTTAAAAGACAAGACATGCAAAACCAAAACAGCTCTGATATGGCAACTCAAATGAAGGAAGTGAAGTGGCAGTGTGCATCTTAACCACCTCTTCTGCTTTTTCAGTGATAGGACATGCATTGAGTGAAAAAAAAAACTGTATACTGTCAAAAGTTTGTTTGATGCAGCACAGGCAGAGGTTGGCAGGACGTGGTGACTTTCCAGGCACCATTACACAACAGTTGAGTGTTGTGCAACCTCTCCTCATGAGCAGGGGCATGCATTTCCCATTGATCTACTAATGGATGTCACTGCAGCTGGGCAGGTACAGGGAGCCTAAATGCTCTCTCTCTGCTGCTGGTGATGTTTTTGTCTGGCATGTGTGCCCCCCGTTGCCCTTCTGGGACACACACACACACGCACATGTACACTCACACGCACATGTACACACACACACACACACACCTTTCTCTTTTCTGCCTGATAGCACTTCAATCACCCGGGAAACACCAATCGCTTACTTTGATAAACAAATTTGCTGCCGAAATCCCAGATCACTCAGTTTAAATTGAGAGCGTTTCAAGAGCAATTTCCTCTTCCACTGAAAAAAAGGGATTTTCAAAAAAGCGAGTGAGAACAAAACACACATAAAGAGAGCGAGAGAGACAGAGAGAAACAGAGGGAGAAAGGGAGAGGAGAAGGCTCTTCTCTGGGAATTAACACAAATCCTTGCAAGCGTGTCCAATCTAACAATTAAGATCAAAAGTGGCGGCTGAATCAGAGTTGGTGGGGCTGCCCTCCAAAACAGTTAACCATGGGGCCATTTGGGAGACTGTCAAAGAGTAGGTGAAGGGTGGGGGGGCGATGTTAGACCAGGCTGGGGCATGAGGCAGTGGTGGATGCAGAAAGGGGGAAGTGTGTGTGTGTGTGTGTGTGTGTGTGTGTGTGTGGGGGGGGGGGTTCAGATGACCTTGTCCTACTTCATCATTAAAAAGGCCATCCCCTGGGCCATCCTGCATATCCTGTCAATAACCTATTATAACACAATGGTGGAGTGGAAGCTGCTGTGGCATGAAGTTCAATTAACTAAGGAGGGGATGTGGACAAAGAGATCAAAAACAAATGAGACAGAGAGACAGAAAGAGAGAGAGAGAGGAGAGAGACCAGGCAAAACTGTGGAACAAGTGAGAGAAAACAGAAGAGACTGCAGGGAGAGATTTTTTTAAAAGGGGGGGTGGTGTAGAAGTAGAAGAAGAGAACTGCACAGAAACTTGGTGATTGCTTTGATGGAGTACACACAGACACACACACACTCACACAAAAAGGCAGTGGCATCTCCCCGCATGCCGATTGTCATGTTCCGTGGCTGTGAAGTGCTTATTTAACCAAAGACAAGTGGAGAGCGAGGGTTTGGGGGAAGAGGAGGGAGGAGAGAGAGGGAGAGAAAGAGAAGAGAAAGAGAGAGAGAGAGTGCAAAACAGCTATGGAGAAAGAGGGAAAGAGAAAAAAGACAGGTTATTTCAGACGTGGGTGGGACAGGGCGCTGTGAGCCCATTACGGTGGCCATCAGAGCGCCGTGGCGATGGAAAGCGAGCAATCATTAGGGCTCTCCAGTGACGAGAGCTGCCATGCCTCAGTGGCATGTGACAGAGACCGATGCATCACATCGCTCTCACCCCCGCTGCTCACTGGACCAAACACACATGGCTACATGCAGCTACAGCTGCCCAGTGCAAATGAAATCCCCCCCCTCCAACAAACACCGCACACACACACACACACACACACACACACACACACTTAGAGTGTGTCCTCCCCTCCAACTGTGTTTTCCATTCTCATACACAAGTCACCCTGATTCGAACTGACCAAAGCACTTCTGCAGGGCCTCATTTGCCACCAAAAAGATCGTTCCAGAATGTTTCTTTTTCTGCTTCTTAACAATGCAATATCCTGCAGCAGTGTCTAACCCACCACCCACAATCTAACTTGATCAGACACACATAGAAACACACACAAAAAACAGACACACACACACACACACTAGTAAGCATGCCCAGCTTTAATAAAACTTGATTTGCTCCGCCACTTACTCACTCTTTCTATCGTTTTTCTGTCTCTCGTAACAGTCCCCTCTTCATCATCCCTCATGGCTTCAGCAAAGTGTCATGTGCATGTGTTTGTGCATTAGTGTGTGTGTGTGTATGTGTGTATTTGTGAGTGTGTGATTGTGCCTGTGTGTGCGTGTGCATATATGTCTGTTTGTGTGTGTGTGTGTGTATGTGTGTTCCTATAATGGCCTCTTCTGCACGCTCACACTCCCAGGCATGTCTCGGGGCTCTGCACAGATGTGAAGAGGGACTAATTGCACAGATTTTTATAAAAATGAGTGAGACACTGGTGGCCTGGGGAGCCCCCAAGCACTCCCAATGCAGTCAAGAGGAGGAGGAGGAGGAGGAGGAGGAGAAGCAAACACATAAATAAACACAATCAAGCATTCAGTCTGTCATCTAAATCTGACAGTCAAGGGCGCCGAACCGGAGAAAATGAGGGAAAGCATGCTTTTTCCACCGTTATAATTTGATGACAGGATGAAGCAGACTATCTTTTTCTTTCTCTCTCTCTCTCTCTCTCTCTCTCTCTCTTTGCATCAAAGGGAAAAATCTGTTCCTGAGGAGAGAACAATGGCATGAGAAGAGCCACTGTATTATTCAGGGCGTGCACAATAAGAATTACTAGTCTCTGAAAAGATGTAGTCCTTCTCCTCCTGGAATGCTCTACTTCTCAGACTATGACCAAACGGATCCCGCTACACTTCTCAAACATATTCCAAAATCAGAGAGTTTTGCTTTTGTTTCCTACAGCAAAACCTGCTGTTGTTTTAATAAATATCACAAACTGTGTTATCCAATTTTCAGAAAATAAAACTATAGACAATAATGAGACACACACTGACCAAAGTAAGTGCTCATGAGAGAACTTTTGCTAACCCTACATGACATTGACTCTACAGTAAATTGAATCATGGCTCATTAAACTCCCATTCAGCATGAGGCCACCTGCAGATAGCGATGAAATCCCAAATGACAAGGCTCAGTCACACGGGCACTCCTGAATCCAGCCCACAGATCACAGCAATCCTCATTGACCTACTACTGGGCCACGTTTGACTTGAGGTGAAACCTATAGGAAAAACCTGAGGCGAAAATGGTGCCCACTAACTCGGCGCTAGCTTCTCCCAGTCAGTCACTTGTGGCCGCCCCACGACTCATCAGATCCCTGGATCCCAGCATGGCCGTGTTTGCAGTTCAGCTAATGGAAACGGACAAGCTTCTCCGCTGTGACCTGGGTGTGCCGCACGCACCGCACAATGCCACGCCACGCCGCCTCTTTCTCTCTCCTTCTCGCTGGGCCCCCGTGTACTCAATCCACACTAGGCTGGGCAAGACGAGTCAAGGGGAAAACGGGGAGGAGGTGTGTGTGTGTGTATGTGTGTGTGTGTGTGTGTGTGTGCGTGTGTATGGTGAGGGCTAGGGGTTGAGTCAGGTTGAGTCAAGAGGGGCCAGTGTGGAAGAGACGCTCGTCTGTGCAGCAGGGCAACCGCGTGGGAGACAAAAGAGAGCATGGCCTAATTATACCTACAGACAGACAATGCACTTGTCGTGTGTGGTCCGGGGGGGACTCGGAGTGAGGTTGAGAGATCACTTGGACTCAAAGTCAAAAGTATGGAGCAGAGACAGAGAGAGAGCTGTCTTCCTGAGTGCTGGTCATTTATTTCTGTACCTGAGTAGAGATGGTGCCGTTCAGCCTGAACGAGGCTCTAACCCCAAAGCCCAGAGCACTGGCTAACAACATGGAAATGAAATACTTTAAAATGTGTCCTTTCTCAATTCTTCAGATTTGTACAATTGGTAACACTTTATTTGAAGGGGTCTACATAAGGGTGACATGAGTTATAAACGTGACACGACACGTATCATGAACATTAACGACATTTAATTCATTGTCATTAAGTGTCATTCAGTTTTTGACACGCAAACTTTGGGATGCAGACATTACAAAAACCGAATGTCATTAATGTTCATGATATGTGTCATATATATGTTTATAACTGGCTTGTGTCACCCTTATGTAGAGCCCTTTAAATAAAGTGTTACTGTACAAACAACTGGCACTGATGGATTGCAAACGCTTCACTTATAAGCCAGTTAAACATGTCAACATAAGAATCAGAGATTTTTTTGAGAAGGGCTCTTGAATGCAACCTCCAAACCCATCTATTTCATCAAATAAAAGAGAGAATATACAGACGCAAAACTGTTCTGTTCTGTCTGTGCTTCCCCTTCACCCATCTGCTCATATTTGCCTTTTGTTTCGCACTGTTTGCCACCTTCAGTGTATTGTGCACTACCTCTGGTTTATTCAGAGGGCTGATATTGTGGTCGTAAACAGTATGAAGTTATGGTGAGGGATAGCAATTGAGTACTAGTTTTGAGTGAAGCTCTTAAGACCTAGGACTTGCTTGAGGAAAATATCTTATAACTGTGTATGGTGACAGCTGCAAAATCGGAACATTTCACTTGAGAACAACTGTCTGTGGAGCTGTGGCTAGTATATGAAGTGCTTTCTCTGGTTTAGTTTTTCTTTTTGTCATTTTTATGAGTTTCTAGTCATTTCTTTTATTTCTCCTCCTACCCTCCCAACCTCATTCTCTCAACCACTGCGGGCAAAACTCTTCATGCTTGAGCATTTTCTGTCTTCCAGTGTTCCAGGAATGATGAAGTTTGCCCCTTTATTATTTATTTATTTAACTTTCATGGCTGTACCAAAAACCTCCAGGCTCGGGGCAAAGCTCTTGTGAAGGAACACGGATGAAAGGGGGCTCTTCGTACGTAGAGCACACAAGCCATTATCAGTGTTTACCAAGTTCACCAAGACGCTGCAGTGTGTGTGCGTGTGTTCGTGGGACTGTTTACAGAACTGCCCTGGAGTCACACACACACACACACACACACAGAGGCTATATAGTAATGGTAATGGCGCAGGACAAACGGCTATGCCCCTGCTGTGCGACCGGCTTGTTAATTAAATGCTATCCGACACCTTGGTGAGTCACACGCACACACACACACACTGGTGTCTCCCAAACACCACTGCAGGCATGCATCCAAACATACACATTAGCCAGACCGACACATGAATACAGGGCACACATTAATCACACAAAAGGCGTTATGAATGCTCCACCACACACGCGCACTGAGAGCACAACTTATATAGAGGAAAAAAGTTCATCATCCATAAATATTCAATTCAGAAAATAGTAAACACAACTTTATTGTATGCGCTGTATGAGTTTCCAAAATGTGGCCAATTTTAACTATTACCGTTTTAATTTAGACTTACAAAGACTTATAAACCAAATATTTGTCTCAAGCCTGTTTTGTATATCTGCCTATTTCCAAATTTAATTACATTAGACTCGGTGCAAAATATACAAATGCATCAAAAACCTGATTAATGTGTGACAGTGTGAAGAGGACAAACTAAAGGGATGTCTCATTTCCCAACATATCGGAGTGTAGCTTTGCCAGTTATGGCTTTTTTAACTGTGCCAAGAAAAGACAGAAATGTATGTCTGATCTGTTTTTGCAGCTGCGCTTCAGATGCAACATTAGGAAACCAAAAACAAAGAGATAGAGGGAATGAGAGGTTGAGAAGATGAGAGGAGGGGAGGAGAAGAGGAGAGGGAGAACATCCAGCCCTGCGTTAGCAGATGGGACTGCTTTATCTAAACTTTGCTTCAGAGCGGGAAGAAAATAAACATTACTCTTCAAAACACTCAAACGGCATGTGCAAGCACAAGACTAGACAATGGTTTCAAGAATAATTATCTCCCAGAAGACCTTTGCTTTGGCTCGCATTCTTCCACAATCAAGTGTATGGGTGAAAGAATCCTCAAGTCTGCATCTGGAGACCAAACAGATACCAGTGTTTCAGCAGCACTGTTCAATGAGTTGTTTTCCTACGGTTAAAAAAAAAAATATATATATATACATGTGTGCTGTGTGTATTTCTGCAGTTCTCTCTGTGTCTACAATGTTAGTTAGTGAATGGTGAATGTGTGTATGTGTGTGTGTCTGTGTTTGTTTATGTGTGAATGCAATAAGTTTTGGGAAATGATTCGCTTTGTACTGTGAACCTTCTCAGACTTCAGCAGAGGCCTTTACGCATCAATACAGAAAAATAAAAAATTAAACAGCAAAGCTGTGGAGTCTTTGCCTAAATGACTAAGACTCTTCAACACCAAAGCAGCTTCCCTGAGGCTCTCTCCATCTTCTACAGAACATTGCCTGCCACTGTTTCTCTTTAAAGACTCAAATTTACATGTGTCTTAGTGATGTACTTCCACCAGGGCATTCCAAAAACCTCTACATCTGAACATCCACTCTGAGCAAGATGGATGCAGCGAGCCTGAGAGAGTCGTGGCCAAATCTGATGACTGATGAGCTTGTGCCTGCTGAAGATGTGAGATTTATGACCCATGATATGTCTCTCTACATTTTCTGAGCGAATAAAGTCGTGATTCATATTTACTTCTGCCTCTGATTTTTTTCACCCCAACTGAGCACCCACAAAAGTGGCTGACTGAAACCAGAGTGGCAGATGATTACTCTGTCATGCACCATGATGGAATGGCTTTACCTTACATAAACAAACTCTCCTGTCCCACACATAAACACCCTACCCTGTGCAACTTCAACGGCAAGAGACTGCCCGAGCCACATGTGTTTCATCTGGGTTTCCAGGTGGATAAATAGCCTTAATTACTCCAAACAAACAGCACACATAGGTTCTCTGATTAAGGAGACTGGGGATTTAGATTTATCTAAGCCACTCCACCTTTCTCATGAAACTCATGGGTTTAATTAGAGACCTTCCACCAACATTTACTTTGGGATGGGTGGCTTGATAACTCAAGCTCAAAGGGAACATACAGTACACGGAGTTCAACTTCTCTTACTTGCTCTTACATTCGCCATCATTCTTAGGAAGGGTTTTGAGCATCGGTATTTTGTCTGCCTGCCTGTCAATCTGTCAGCTTACTTATTGGTCTGTAGGATGTGACAGTGGAGATGAGATAAGATCAGTTATAAGTACGGCTCTGAGCAGATTATATCCGGCGACCTTTATCGCCACGCCACAAGTAGTTTCTCATTCCTTTACGCAAAGCCACAAGCAAATATCAAAGCGTGCTTACTGATCTCTCATGTGTTCGACAGACGCGTTGTCTGAATTTGTTTTTAGTGTTCGTGAGGTAACCAAAGGCTTTAATCCTGTTTACCCAATTACTGGCCTGTCGGGCATAAACATCTGTCACCAGAGTGGCAGGGATGTGGCGGAGACGCGAAACGCTCCAGTGGTTGCACTGAGCACATGAACTCCTGCTCTACAGATGACGGATTACTATTCATGCCTCTGGAATTCAGCACAGATTAACACCAAAACATTTAGGCATCCTATACCCGAATGGTTAGTGAAATTAGTAACACACCCTCTCTTTCACCTTATTCTATTTCATGTTCGGGTCTACCTACACATGCTAAACATCTAACAAATTTACCTCTTCACACTTAATTCTTTAGACTTCGCATGTGTGACTGACTATGGTTACTGAAATATTTGCCGATGTTCATGGAGTCCGCCACCCGGCGATAGCTCAAGGTGTGTGGGCTTGGACAGCCACAGAGATCGCACAGCCTCACAGTATGATTCGCCTCTCTCTCCCCACCTCTGCATCAACGGACATCGGGTTGCTTCTCTTAACCAATGATTACGCATAGTACCAATATTGGTAGATTTTAAGTTAAGTTAGTTAGCGCGAAACGGTACCCTGGACATTAGTTAGAGAACATTTGTCGAAAAATGACAACTCGTCATGGATGTCCAAGGATTTGTATCAAAAGTGTTCTTACCTCTCATGTTCTGAATTTTAACCACCACCTCGACTGTGGACTTCAGTCTCTGCGCCAAGTACAGCCGACCCGTGTCGCGCTCAATCTGAACCGGAGCATCAGCTTCTGATATAACTTCGAACCACTTCTTTTCGAATTTCTGATCAGGAACGGTGAAAATCATGTCTCCGATTTTCACATCTTCTGAAACAGTCACAGTGTAAAACAGGTCCTCGGAAACCGCTCTCGGCTTCCTAACTTTTGAAGGTACAGTTCTGTGAACATCAATGTGAAGTACAAGGAAGGCTTCAAGGGAGGCTTCGCCTTGGTCACTTGCATATATGCGTGTTGTTATATTGTTCACATTTTTTAAAGAATTAACAAGTATAACCTGTCCGGTTTTAGGAATGACGTGTATATATTTGTTATGTGGCAAAACATAATATCGGATTTTGGCGTTCCGGCCAGCATCGACGTCAAGTGCATGAATGCGTGTCAATTCAGAACCGATTCGAGTGAGTTCGGACACCTCTATTGACTCAAATTTACTTCTAAAATATGGTTTGTTGTCGTTCCTATCTAATACTTCAACTTCCAATTTCAGGGGACTATCGAAACAGCCTGGCACCAACGCAGTTAAAAAATATCTCGAGTTGTGCTCTCGGTCTAAAGTTGTTGTGGTTACCAGGGAAAATCCTTTTCCGTGGTGGTACACAAGGCTAAAGTCAGAAACGTCTGTCCCATGTAGAGCCGTGCCTGGGTTTTCGGTCCAGTCCGACTCTTGGCATTTTTCACCAAAAGGCAATAGTATCCCGCGCACCAATGAACCTGCTGGGGCATTTTCCTCAATCTGTCCGTAGTAAATATGATGGCTTGCTTTCACACTGTCAAAAGAAACAAAAATGCAAACCACAATTGCCGCCCGAGTCCAGAGAATGTTCGCTTTTCCTTGGCGTGTCTTCATGTTTCCATCAAATCAGTCTCACTGACTTACTCGCAGCATCTAATGAAGCTTACTTTATACATGAATGTCACACAAAAGTTGCAGTAGATGCAATAGGCAGTCTGACTAAAGGTATTTTTGATTCTGTAATTAAAGTAGTGTGAAAGTAATCAAGACTACTGTCGGTCTACAGCGTTAAGAGACACTGATACACCGGCATCACTCAAGTCAGCCAGTGCTTGCATCCAGCGATCCTCAGCAGCACAAACTCCATGTGGTACTATGATCACCGCCCACGAAAAAACAACCAATCACAAGAACGGAATGGGCTGCTGCGCGCACCAATACCTTCCCAAACTCCCTTTAACCAACTGCACGAGAATAAACGGACGCTGGAGTTTAGCATTCCGGACTTCGAATTTAAACGGCGAAACGCTCAGCGAATAGCGAGTTCTGTTTGTTAAACACATTCGTTCCCAGAATACGCAATGGCTTTTAGCAATTCACAGCCAGATCATGAACAAGTTGTGCGCTGGGGAGATCAACGATCTCTCCTCCCCGAATTCAATTATTGTCATGCTCTCTTGCCTCAGCAAATCCACCTAATTCATATTTTTTTTTTGTCTACCCATTGTCAACTTATATTCTTGTAATGTCAAAAGGTACCTTAAAGCTGCAGCAGAAGAGTCACAAACAGGCATTCAGCATTAATTCACTTGCAAATATCTAATTTAGGAGGGCACTTTGTGCTGTTATTTTTAAAACATCTTGGCCGACCAAGACTCTAGAAGTGCTGGATACTCCTTGAAATCAGCTATTTGTGTATATGACAAACAAGTGGCATGTTTACTAATCTCATGTTTTCTATAAATTACATAGATTACATTACATAGTGACTAATCTGATTAATAGAAGGGTTTTGTTGTTGTGCATGCTCTCTCTCTCTCTCTCTCCTCTCCTCTTCTTTCTCTCTCTCTCTCTCTGTCTATCTGTCTAGAATGCCTCCAAGTTAAGACTCTTAAGCAGTATGTCTGGATTCAAATCTGAATCACATTCAGTCAGGGGCCTAAAACACTCTGAACATGCCTAGATCAGAAGTGCAAGGTAGCATCTCTACAGACCCAGATAATAGTATCTTTCCACTGTAAATTTCTTCATAGTTTAGGTCAGTATAGGCCCATCAATTTAATGTCTGCTAGTAATCTAATCTGCTGCTCACTGATTTCATGTGGTGTGCTCATACAGAAAGATACAATGACTTCACCCTAGTTATTTTATATTGTTAACCTACGGCCATTTATTAGAAACCCAATCCCCACACAGGAGGCTCTCAGCGCACTCCGCTGTGGCATTTTGTTCCATTTCCCAGTCTGGATCAATACAAATTCAGCTGCCTTCAAGAGGGCAATAAGCTAGCTACATATTGCACTTCACTTATGATTTATTTAACTCCTTTAACACGGCCAGTCGCCCCCCAAAACACTGTTACTTCCCATTCCCTCCATAGCATTTCCCCATTCGTCAACAACGGGGCTGGTGGTGCGGGGCCCATCACTTTCATAGAAATACATGAAAAGCCTAGATGGCCAGACGTGGGAGAGGAGGTGGTGATGGGGTGAGCAAACACAGCCTGGGGTCTTTGCATTGGCAGCGGCAGCGGAGGAAGTGGGAGATGGAGAGACGAAACAAGGCTGCACATTGTCACTTTCAATGCTGCATTTTTCAAGGGAAGCGAAGTTGATGGACTCTATGTGATGGACTCCAAAGAGCTGATGGAATCATTCAATCTAATGCACTGGGTCACACAGTCATGTGATGTCTGCTTTATGGGATGAGAATATGTATGGATTTAGGGCTCCAGTAGCACTGTTGAAAAGGATTGCAAATGCAAAAATATCTACTGAGAGTGAGTGCTTTGACATTAGATGCTGAAATGCATCTGTTGAGTCCGCCGCTATCATTGTTTTTTGTTTTGTTTAAAATAACAGTTTACCCCAAAATTAAATATCACTCAAGAATCAGTTGAAAAGTTTCCTAGGCTTGCTTTTCCATGAAACACAAAAGGAGCAAGTCAGCACTGTGTCAAAATAGCTGTCCTTTTATGTTAAGTAGGTGAAAGGTGAGTAATTTAATCTTAACACTTAATTTTTTTAACAAACTCCCTGTGTGCTCCACCAACAAGGGCTTGATATGGGTAGCTGAAGTGGACCCAAGTTTCAATGGATACATTTTCTTTTTGGGGTGAACTTTCCCTTTAAGCTGGGAACAAATAGCTGAGACCTCGTAACTACTGATGTGAATCACTGTTTCTCTAATGGCATAATCTATCTGATTGTTTTTTTTCTTTCTCTCTCTCTCGTTTCTTTTAAATAGGAGAGCAGTTGATCAAAATCAATGCCTTTCTGGACCAGCCGAAGGAGGCTACGCAGGCAGTTCCCATCTACACTCAATTTTCCTGCAGGTCTCGTTTCCCTTGGGTACACACACACATACACACACACACACACAAACACACAAACCACCGGCTCGCCTCCTCTGAACCTCTAGTGCTCTTGTTGTGTTTACCTGATGGCCTCCACAATGCTAAGTCGACAGCTTGGGAAAAAAGCTGCATAGCTGTAAGTACGTGAGAGCCAGCCTTAATTCTTGAAGGAGCGGAACGGGCTCGTTTCAGCTTCCTCCACTGGCATGCTGATCTCTCGCCGGCGGTGTGTTTTATGTGCCGTTTCTTTTGTGTCTCGGATCGGCACGGCTTTGCTTGTCATCTCACATCACGGCACCTGCCAGAGACAGAGATAACAATAACCCAATAGTGGCGAGGGAAAAAAGGAATGAAACAGAGACCCAAAAAGAGAAAAAGAAATATCATGCGCGTAAGAGCTGAAGTGCTTTCGGCTGAATTCCCACTTGTCGACCCGTCTCACCTTATCCCACCAGCAGAGAACCTACACTCAGTCGCATACAGCGAAAACAGACTGTCTGCTGATGTATGCCTGTGATTTTTCCAAAAATCAAAACCCCCAATCTTTTCCTCTCTAAAATTGAAATGCCAGCTGATGACTGTGCTGAACTAAGGCATTGTACCTCCACAGTTAACACACATGTTTTGCTTTAAAGGAGTTAAGAAAAACACCTGCATTTTTTCCCCTTCTGTCCAATCGACTTGGTTAAGCATGAAGTCTAAGATCCCCCCGGCAACAGCCAGAGTACCCCCTTCCCAATACACACACGCATGCACAGAAACACACACACACCTCCCCGGCCATCTCGCCTTTCCTTTGAAAAGTATAACACAAATTACTGCAATTTACCCCAAGAGGGAGTGTGTCTGTGACAGGGGAATGGATTTCAAGTTGACGGTGTTGAATGTAGTGTCACAGCCACTCACACCAGTCTTTCATCATATTTTGGCATGCCTCTCCACGGGAAAAAGTGACAGGAATAGCGAGGCAGCAAAGGCAATCATGTGAACCTTGGGCTTCTCTGCGTAAGGTCACCACAACTGACAAGTTCTCTCTCTCTCTCTCTCTCTCTCTCTCTCTCTATTTCTATTTCTCTCTTATTTGCACGTGCACTTCTTATTTTGTTGCATCTCTGACTATAGTTTTACCGCCCTGATTCTCTCATATTTGTATCTCTATTTCTTTCTCTCACACTGTGACTTTTGTCCCCCACCCCCCCCCACCCCACCCCACCCCTACCCCAACCCTTCTCTCACTCTTCCTCCTTTAATCTGTGAGCTGACAGTCAAATTAATGCCAGGTGGATTTTCCCTCTCCTCCCACTGCCTCTTGTCACATACACAAAGTGTGTACTGACACACTTACAGAGTGTGTGTCTTTCTCTCTCTGTGTGTGTCTGCATGTGTGTGTCTAACTGAGAAAGAGAGAGAGAATGTGTGTATGTGTGCATGTGTGTGTGAGAGAGTGAAGAGACTGAGGTCTGCATGTCCATCCCTCTCCCAGAGTGGCAAGACATCTCTCCCTGTTTGTTTCACGTGTCCGATCTCTGGCTGGGTGTTCACATAACATGTGACAAGATGATATGTGTGTGTCTGTGTGAGTGCCTCTTTGTGTGTGTTGTTGTGTGTGTGTGTGTGTGTGTGTGTGTGTGTGTGTGTGTGTGTGTGTGTGTGTAGCAGCAAGCTGAGTGTCTGTGCTTCTGTGACTGCGCACCCACATCCAACCCCCTTATCCCCTGGGCCGCTCCACTCTCTGTCAATCTGTTCCCATCCACACTCTCTTTCACCTGAATGCTGTCTGCAGCCATCTTCATGCCTCTTCTCCCATCCTCTCCTCTCGTCCTCCTCTCTCATCTCATCTCACCTCCTCTTCTCTCTTCCTCTCCTCCCCTCACCTCCTTGCTCTCCTCTCCTCTCCTCCTTCCCTCCCACGGCCCTCATTTCCAGCACTCCCATCCGTTGAGCTTCACACCTCGCTAAGCCTGTCCACTGGCCTTAAATGATATACTTCTCTGTTTTGCCCCCTTGGCTGATGTACCTATCTATCTTGTGCTTGAATTTACCTCAGGTGTCAACCGCAACCACCCACACCTGCCCCCCGACTCCCCACATACACTTGCCAACATGCTGCACACACACACACCTTCTTCTCTTTTTTCGCTTTCTCTCTCTCTCTATGTCTCTCTCTTGTTTTTTTGTCAGACTCCTTGCATTCCATTCCAACATCCCTGACACATTCCGCCTCACCTCGAGTCTACTCTACTCGCCACTTGCCATAATTCAACTCTATAAGGTCCCTACCATATCTCTAGGCTGCTCAACTTAACGTTCATGAGTACAGACACAGGACCTCTGGCTGAGAGACAGAGGAAGTCACTTTGCTTTAAGAGAAAGACACATTCTATCTGCGAACAAGCAGAATGCTAGTCAGGTTGCAATGGAGAAAAATAGAGGAAGAGGAGGGGAGGGAGGAGAGTCAGGAAGGGAGCTTGCCAATGATAAAGGCTCAAACAGAGGTAGGGACTAATTGAATAAACAAAAAAACAGGTGAATGAGAGTGAGTAGGAGAGTGATAAAAAAGAGTGGGGGACAAACCAAAGCTTATTGACAGAAAGAGTAAGAGATGGGGAGAGGAAGTCAGTGAGAGAGAGAGAGGAGGTGTTTGTTTGTGTGTCTGTGGTGTGTGTGTGCGAGAGATGGAGAGTGAGAGAGAAAGAGAGATGTGTGTGTGTGTGTGTGTGTGTGCACGAGAAAGAGAGAGAGGCCGATGACCCAGCCTGCCCTCCTCTGTTGCGGCACTCATCCATCTCCCCTTGTGGGCCATCAGTCTCTGTGTTCGTCACCCCGACTGAGGGCCAGACGCTCAGCCCTGTCTCTCCTCTCCGCCACGGCCTTCCCCTCGCTCGTCTTTCAGATTTACTCACGCAGCCAGCCGAGTGTTGGCAGCCGCTCTATATCCATCACCGGCTCAGCCACCACCAACCGTGGAGAAGCCAAATCAGTAGCATTGACTGACTGCCTACCTGTCGGTTGTATGTGTATTTCCCTTTTATGTGTGCTTGTTCAGATGACTCGACGCCAATCTTTTAAAGTGTGGAATTTCAAGCACACAAAAAAGAAGAGAACGTTCTAGAATATGATTGTATTGTAATTCTATTCCAAATCTCTTTTCTATGTTTGTTTATTTCTGTGTGTGTGGGTAATTGTGTTTGTCAACAGAGGGCGCTGTTTCAACCCAACTGGTTTGTTGTGGGTGGTGGTGGTGGGTGAAGCCTCCTGTGCCTTACCAGACAGACATGGCCAATGTGGCATGGGTTGGGCCACCAGCCACACAAATCAGTGAATCAGTCTGCAGGCAAGTCGTCCATCGCTGAGCTGCCTGCACATTACTCATATCTCCTGAGTAATCAACCTTGTTCTCCACCACCCCCCACCTTATCCCACACACACATCCACGGGCTGTCTCTGCAGTTCTGCACACATACACGCACATGCACGCGCACACACACACACACACACACACACACACACACACACACACACACGCCACTGCCCTCCATCCACCTCCCGTCACCATTCCCCTCCATTATCGCTGTTCTGAGACTCACAGCACTGGCATATCCCCTGCCGACCACAGCCCCTCTGATTGCAATCAATGAGAAGCACTCTCCAAATCCATCTGTGCCATTTCAGAGCCCCCCTTGAAGACAGTTAAAGCCAAGGCAATTTGTGACAGAGCATACCATTTGAGACTAAAGGATCGTTTGTCGTACCTGTAACAACCACCATCACTAGGATGCCAGTGTCGCGCTTTCATCCGGTTGGGCACAGGACTAGTCAGGTGTGCCTGTGGAAGTATTGGCTACCTCCTCGTCATCATGTATGAGTGCCACATTTAGAGTTATTAGGAAATTAATGGGAGGCATAATTAGTCAGGAGCAGTTAATCACACTCAGCCCCCGTTGCGTGAAATATAAATGAACAATGGAATTACTATAGGGCACACGTTGGCCACAGCTGAAGGAGTCTCTAGGGGAAATGAAAACACTAGGTGGCCGTGTCAGACATTTTTCATGATCTAATGGGACTGCAGCCTGCTTCATGGGGATAAAGTAGCCTACAGCTGGCCTAGAAATCATCACCAAGTGGTTAGCTATGTCAAAACACATGCTAAACATCTATGGTCGCATAAAGCCTTTTCCTGTGAGAGTAAATATGAACTTGAAGAATGTTTTGAAATAGGAGCATCCAGTATTATTAGAAATTGGCCCTGTGTTGTTTGTATGTTACAACAGTTTTGTTTTAAAACATTTTAAAGTATTCCTGGTTGAAAAACATGGTTATAAAAACACATAGATAATGACAATTAAAAACAAGGTCAACAAAGAAATTGAGTGACATGCTTTTTAATTATAGCGAAGCTATTTATTTTTTTCACTTGTTATGAGCACAGAAGCATTTTCATTCTTCAGATCAACTGCAGGTAACTTTTACATCTTCATGTCACAAGCAGCACAGGTCACTGTTGATTGTGCTACATCAGCTGACATGCCAGGGTAGATATAGACTTCTTTCCATGCCCTATTTCTTTGTATGTCAGTCCTATGCACAGAGACTCACACATCTTGACAACTGCAACATCCACAAAGATGACAGGAGAAAAACAACCTAGGAAAATGCCTGAAAGGGAAAAAAAGTAAAAAAGGAGATTATCCAGTTATTATGGCATATCTTTTGTCTGACTTTAGTTTTCTGTTAGACAAAAGAAATGCTCAGAAATCTCCATTCTTGTTTTCTTTTGAATGTAGAGAGCCTCATTTCCACTTTTGCACAAATGTGTTAATGGCATCTAAGTAACACAGAGGTAGCATATGCAGTGTTATCCTGGTGTTGTTACCGTGACAGCCACGGAACACGCTTTCAGGGTGATTCACTCTCATGCTTAGCACTTCAGGACTAGAAACCCACCCATTATAGAGTCTTTCTCTCCACACTTCTTATTTCTCACTTCAACAGTAGGCCACAGTCTCAGTCACAGAAATCAGTGTGAACTTGTGCAGTACATTTAGTCAGACTTTGTTTTGTGTTGTTGGATTACTTACAAATCATTTTTTTTAATTCAACATATACTCCACTATTGCAGAGGAAAGAATGGAGGTGAATGTAAAGTTCTGAAATAAAATATGGAAATGGCTCTTTGTTCTATTAGGTCTGAGTCGTGTTTCTTGTCTGTACTATAAGTGTCACGCACTTATTAATGGTCACAATCATTCAAACATCAAACAAGGACATGTTTGGAAATACAGTCTCTTCATTCACACACACACACAAACATATCCACACACACACAACACACATAGGCCTACACTCCTCTGATCAAAACAGGATAGGAAGAATTTTTAATAGACACAATACATAATGGGTACACACACACACACACACACACACACACACACACATATGGCAAAAATCCAAATAAAAACACTGCATATACAGGCACCTTTCACTTACTACAAAGGAGTGTAGCTGTAGCCAGTGGCACCAATGTGCATGGTGCAGCCAAACCTATGTACACGTCGACATGAAGGCAAGAATGCCAACTCCGAGGCTCCAGACTCTATCCTTCAGGAGGTCTGAGGGGGGCTAAGGCAGGCCGCTGGCCACCCCCGGGATTAAGGCTTCAGATTCAGCCTTAGAGTGTCCATGAGCCAGGAATTGGTGTCACACTGTACGAAAAGAAAAGAAGAAGAAAATTCTATATGTTCCCTCTGGCTGAATGGAAAATTCAAACCAGACCAGAGCATCAAGTCCACACGCTGTGATCAGAGAAAGCTTTGAGGGTGTATGGAAGGAATGGTTAAATGAGGTATGACTGAGAAGAGAGGCGACGGAAGAGATAGAGTGATAGCGTGTGTGCGAGAGAGAGGGGAGAAAAAGGTTGAAGAGAGAGAGAGAGAAAGCGAGAGAGTGGAAAAGAGATCAAGGCCTCAGATATAATCTGATATAGACACCCTTCTTCTGTACCCCTGACAGTTTATTTGTCTCTGCTTACCAAATGCATGAAATGTGAAGTGACCAAAGCCCTGCCTTCGTCATCCAACTCCGCAAACATCTGGACACGTTCATCGTTGCAGAACATGTGTGAGACAGGCCTAATAAATTTGATTGCTGACCTACAAAATGCTTCGAGGACATTAAAATAGGAAACACCTGTAAGTCAATCAGGCATATCGGAGAAAAAGAGAAGCAGGGACTGTTGTATGTCAAAGACAAAAAAAAACAAAACATTCAGCCCCAGAAACCTTCGGGCTGATTCAGAAATTCATTCAGTTCTCTCTGGGGTAGCCAGATTTGCTTTGCCTATACCGTCAGCTACAGCAGCACAAACCCTTCGAATAGCAAGGCTGTGATAAACCCAAGAGGGAACAGGAGGGAGGAAGAGAATGATAGAGGGAGAGAAAAAGAAAGATGCAGGAAGAGATAAATAAAGAGAAAGAAGAGAGGTCAAAGTAATGACTTAAAGGTAAGGAGAGAGCGGTAGATAGATGTGGGGGGGGGGGGCAGGGGAGAAAGGAGGAAAAGACGTGGATAAGAGGCGACTGGTGGATACATGTGGAGAGAGAGATGAAGAGACAGACACCGAGGGAGAGAGAGAGAGAGAGAGGGAATTATGATTCATGAGACACCCCAGATTAAGTAGCATTAGGGTTGACTAGCCAGCATGTTTGTCAGTCACAGCCCCAGATGAAGCAGCTGAGGAGGCAGCAGGAGTGGAGCGAGGGACAGAGAGGAAGAGGGAGGGAAAGAGAGATGAGGGAGAGACAAAGGGAGATGGAGAAAGGAAAAAAAACAGTAAATCACATCTAGCCTGTGGCCAGCTCACAGTATAAATCCATCCACCTGCAAAATCTGGGGAAAACAAACTAATAATAACAATGCTTTGCCTCTCCCCATTCTCCTCTCTCTGTCCCTCTCTCTCTCTCTCCCTCTCTCCCTTACACACTTCTTCACTTTCGCTCTTCTCTGGCATGCCTCCCCCAAACACCTCAGCCACCCCCTCCCCACCCCCCGCTGCTGATGGAAAAGCAAAGGCCTGTGATCGACACCTCTGACAGGTTCAATTAAGGCCAATGAGCGGTAAAGCAAACAGTGAATTGAAAAAAGGTGCGTGTGCTTGTGTTTGTGAGTGTGTGAGGGAGGGAGAGAGAGAGAGAGGAATGAGAGGAAGAGGATCTGTGCCACAGGGGTTAAAACAAACACTGTAATGAATCGGATGACTTTGGGACACAATGCAGACGATTCATCAGACATAATTTTTTCCAGGGCTTGTCATTATTCTGACATGAAGTAAAGACAGTCCTCTCGGGGGGGGGGGGCAGGCAGAATCAGGCTACAATCAGGCCTGTCAATACTTACCTGAAGCTGCAAAGAGGCAAGAGGAAAGAGAAGGTCGAGGAGAGAGAGAGAGAGAGAGAGAGAGAGAGAGAGAGAGAAAGGTTAAGGCTGAGGCTTCAGAGGAACGAACATGTGGTCCTCACTCAGGTTGACGGCTCTCAGATTGCCAGGTGACAGGTCAGACAGGCAGGGCTCTCCCTCCTTCCCTCCCTTCCTCCCTTGCTCTTTCTTTCCCTCCCTCCCTGCCTCCTTCCCTCCCTCACCCTCTTCATCCTCTCCTAATAGGAAACATCCTCTGCAGCTGTGACACGTGGGGGCAGGACCCAGACCTGGTGTGTGGCGCGTGGCCACTGGTCACTGTTGCCAAGTGATCTGTGACAAGCCCTCAAGCTCATTAGCTCGTCAACCCCGCACCAGGGACCACTGCCACTGCCGTTGCCATCCCTGTCGCCATGGCGGATGCCCTCGATGGTGCTTCACTCTGCTCTGGACCAGCTGGAACCTCTGACTCAGCTGCTTGTTAAAGCCCAGAATGTGCCCGCAGAAATTAACCCCCACATACCAGCTATCCTATCCTTTCAACCCTTTCACTTTGGCCAGTCCCTTCACCAGCACAAAGAACACATTGTTCCTGAGACAGGTAGTGTATTCGTTTAGACACCAAGATATCAAGAGGGAATTCACATGTGTGGGAGACAGATGTGTACAGTCTGGTGCAGTTATCTGGGTGGGCCTGGGCTAGCTTGGGCAGAGAGGGTAAAAGCGGAGTGAGAGGCACAAACGTTTGTTAAGTTCAGTGTTCTATTTTAGCAAGGGAGAGGGAGGAAAATCCCCCTTTATGCAGACCAGAGTCGAGCCCTCATACACTGATACAGAAGATCATTGAAAAGTTTATATTGTGACACTCCCACTGCAGGCCGGAACTATTCACGTTTGCCCCGATTGTAACATGTTATGTGGCTCTATCTTGGTCAGTATTCAATGATCTTTGGTGTGGGTGTGTAGGGCATGCAGTGGCACACAAACAGGCGGGTGCCACTTTGAGTCTGAGTCCGACCTGAAACCATTGCCCAGTCCCACTCCATCTCTCTCCCCTGCTGACTTCATGTGTATCTACATTGTCTTAATAATCAGACCTATGCCAATACATATATATATATATATATATGTACAGTTTAGACTGATGTGGTGTACCTGTGTGACTAGTCTAGACTGATCTGGTATAATAGTGTGTCTAGTCTAGACTGATTTGGTGTACCTGTGTGACTAGTCTAGACTAATGTGGTATACCTGTGTATCTAGTCTAGACTGATCTGGTGTACCTGTGTGTCTAGTCTAGACTCATTTGGTATACCTGTGTAGCTAGTCTAGATTGATGTGGTGTACCTGTGTGTCTAGACTAGACTAATGTGGTGTACCTGTGTGACTAGTCTAGACTAATGTGGTATAATAGTGTGACTACTCTAGACTGATGTGGTGTACCTGAGTGTCTAGTCTAGACTGATGTGGTGTACCTGAGTGTCTAGAGATGGGAGTTGTTGAGGACAATGAGTGATGTGCAAAAGGCTGGTTGTGTGAGTGTGTGGGAGCCTATTCACCTCCCCTTCAACCCACCGGCTGCACCTCAGAGGTTCCCTTATCAGTAATCATTACAGTCTCAAGGCTCCCCTATTACTATGAATGGGCAGCATTACACATCTCAAAAGAAAAAAAGAGGGAAGGATGGGAGAAATTGAGAGAGCACAAAATGATTGAGAAAGAGCAAGAGAAAGAGAAAAAGAGTGAGAAAGAGAAATTGAGGGATGAAAGACAGAAAGAGAGCGATCGAAAGAGAGAATGACGTCTGCGGGCCCTCTGTGGATGCTGGAAAATCAAAATGCAATTGTGCTCTATAAGGAAAAGGTTTGTGTAGGGAGGAGGGTAATACAACTGCTGCCGTAATCCCTTTATGAAAAGCAAATTGAAGTTCATGCTTGAATACGACTCACAAAAATGACCTGAATTCAAGACGTCAAATGGCTGATAGAGAAAAAAAAATGTCCACGACAAGCAATTTCACAAGACTTAAGACATAATTCTGCGATGACCATTCATCAGGCTTGACGTGCGGCTCGACGGCAATATCTTTTAAAAGCTAATAATAAAGCTTGACGCTCGTAGGCGACTGACAAGACGGGGGAGAAAAAAAAATCCTCTTTTTGGTATTATTTATTTATTAAAAGACAGAGAACAACTCAGATCTTTTCATGTTTAATCACCCATTCCTTTAATAGTCCTGCTTTGTATTCCTTTTAAAATGACAGCCTATCATTTCGCTTCTGCCCGACAAAAGAAGAGCCGACCATAGCAGTTTTTAGCCACGAGACGCCATGGCAACGAGTGAGGATGACAGAGGCGACAGGCGGCAGACCTCCATCTGACGGAGGAGCTGCGGAGCTCCTTTCAAACTATCAATCTGTCTTTCTCTTCCATACTTCTCTTGTTTCTTTTACTCCCTTAACCCGCAAACTAACATTAAAGGTCCCATACAGGAAGACATTAAACCACTAGCAGAACAGACTCCATCTGATGCCTTGGCAGGCCTCGAGCCGAGAGATGAGAGGGGTGATCACTTAAGTGAAAGCGGAGAGGGGGAACCCCCCGAAAGATGATTTTTCCATCCCCTTGGGTTTAATCGGGACAGGCTCCAAGACAAACACAAGCCCTTAGACTCTGAAGAGGGGGAACAGGACGCCATGGGGTGGGATAGTAAGGGTTGTCCAAGATTTTGCCTTTCAGCTAAGCCCATATGTGTAGATCTTAGTGTGCTGTGAGCCAGACATGAACTCCTATTTCTTTCCCTCCAAAGCCTCATGTCAGGGACTTCTCAGATGGACCATTATGTCTAAATTAGGTAAAGAATTGGATGTGAGGATGAGGACTAGGCCTGCTGGGGTGTGGCGTGAGTAACTGCCATTTCCCCAAAGGCATTCACTGAAAAAAAAACATTCAAATAGTTTGAAAAGACAGAAAAATTACCCCCCTCCCCCATCTCAGAAACACACACACACACACAAAATAACAAAGAGAGGAGGAAACAGACTGACAGAAGGAACAGCTGTTAACCTTTAACGTCTTGAGAGCCGTTTGGGTTGCAGGAGCTAATGACTCACGCATCAGTCATTGAGAAATCCTAGTGGCTCAACAACCCACACATGTGCGCCCCAGCGCAAAACTGACAGTGCCTGCATCACCCCCTCCCCGACGCCACTCAGACTGCCTTGCTATGATACACCCCCCCACCCCACCCCCACTTCCTCCAACCTGTCAAGTCAATGAGCCCATCTCCTCCATCTTTGCCATCCTTATTACAGTATAGCCATGCACACACTTAACTTCTCTACCTCTCCATCTGTTTCTCCACCCCTTCCTACACTCTCCTCTCTCATGGCTTTGCTTGTGTATGAAGTATGAGTGGTGCATTCTACTGACATTAGTGCTCCAGTTTCTCTAGATATATCACACACACACACACGCGACTGCCAAAAACCCTTTTCTCTTGTCTCATAGTCCTTCATTGGAATTGATTGTCGGAATGACTGGATTGGCCTAAGTGGATGTGGAAGCCAACGTTTTCAGCTTAATCTCGCCCATAATCTGTACAAAATGTGGCCACTTAACTTGGAGGCCTGCTCCAATGTGGGACAGATTAAAACCAAAAGTGGTCAGAAGGTCATACAAGAACCCATCCTGTTTTTCTCCTGCACACCTCCCATCTGTCTATATGTGTTTCCTTTGTATATCACTGTATGGGTTTAGGTCCATTTTCCATCCACAGTTTTGTGCCTCTCAGTTTATCTCAAGGTTAGATCAGACCCAGAAATCAAACAATGAGAATATTTACACTCAAAATGCTTAGCATTTTGTTGATGTGGAGATATTGCCATACTGTTTAGAGATTATATTACAGATTTTTGGGATACAATCTTCTTTCACAAAGATTTTAGGAATACAATCGTACATTTTCACAGCATTTTTGCTATATTCTTTAGGATAGTGTGGGCAGTTTGAGTTTGAATGACTCCTGAAAAAGCTTTAAAGTAATTGACAATTAGTTGCTGCTCTGAAGAGCAAAGTGATTTGAAACAGTACATAAAGTTCATAGAGCTCTTTGGATTTCAAAATTAAAAGCTTTGAAACTCACATTTATTGAACAAATGGTACATTCACATCAGTCACTGCAACACTTTTGTTGTAATTAGAATGGCTTATATTTCTTCTTTTACTGAGATTCTTCTATTCTCTCTCAATCACTTTCTCTCTCTTTCACTGTGTGTGTGTGTGTGTGTGTGTGTGTGAGAGAGAAAGAGTGGCCTGCCATTAACCCCGCTGCCCTGCGGTGTTCCCGGTGTTGTGCCAGGTCAGTGATATGGTGCTGACACTGGCACCACCCAACCCCCCCTCCTGACATGAAGGAAGAGACAGGCAGGGGACTTGCTCAGGGCCAGTGCATTTGAGCTCCATTAAGCTTGGTGGCAAATCGTATCCTAATACCTGTTGTCACGCCAGACTCACTGGAGTGAAAGTGGATTTTATGCCCAGCCACAGGGCGTGTGCATACCAACCACACACTTACACATACACACACACATGCACACACACAGGGACATACACATGCATACGCACACACACATGCATGCACACACACACACATGCATACACACACGCACAGAGGGGTGTACAGACCAACAACACACACACAAGGTGCAAACTTCGGTCATGGCGCCTAGAACTGCTGAAGGCATCTCTGGCCTCATGGGCTGCTTGCCGGATATCAACATGTCACACCTTCACCTTCTCTCTTTCTGTCTCGCACACACACACACACACACGTTAATGCAGCCTCGAACACATCACATCCCATTATCTCAGTTCACGCTCAGCAATACATGCATGCTGACATTTTCCTTATTCTGACAAAAATGCTTGCAGCCTGAAATCCTATACTGACACACATACAAATGAGATGAGGCACACAAACAAACATGCGTGCCGAAAAATCAAATAATTTTATGACTTACTTCTGTCAGTTGAACGTCCTCTGCTGTTAAATCACGCAAAGCACTAATGCACTGCAGTAACATTTAAAGGCTATCAATTGTGCTCTCAGTGCTGTGATTTGTATACAAATTAGAGACCAAGCACAGCAGTACTTATTTTCCATTGGACCAAGTGGAAAGAAATGTGGTCAGATATGAAATGTGATTCCTATCTCCACTATACATTCTTACCCTATTAAAGGATGTGAAATAGAAAAAAAATTAAATAGGAAACTATATGCCATTGCTATGCAGCAGTAGCACATGCGTAACAGAAAGGCACTTGCAACTAGACATGTTCAGTGTGATCGTGGACACTGTGGGAGATGGCGCAGGTAGCGTGTGAGCCATGCTCATAGTCACTTGTCCCGTATTGAACAGCTAGACAATTTTCTGAGCAATTTAGGCCATCTATTTGCCACAGTAGCAGTGAATGGAAGCATTTAACATGTCAGAAAAAAGTGCTAAGGAACAGCAGCTCGAGAGGGCAGAGCAGTAACGACAATGATACTAACACTACATAGCTCTGGTCTAACTCTGAAAGGCTCCTTGTTTTGGCTATCACCAGTGGTGAAGGAGAGAGAGAGAAGGAGAGAGAGTGAAACACTTTAGACAAAGAGGTGTTGGAGTGGAAATTGAGTGACAGAGAAATATAGGGAAAAAGAAGCTTTGCAGACACAGAGAAGAGACTGGCGTTAAGGTTTAGCAACTGACAGACAGTGACACAAAATACAATCACACAACATAGATTTTGTAGCGATTGCTTTGGGTTTTCACTAGAGGTGACAGAGTGAAGAGAGTGAAAGACAAAGGGAGACAAACCAAACTATTAACCAAAGTAGAATGAATGCCTGTCTGGCACTAAATAGAGCCTATTAATTGGCTGAGTATTTAATCTTCATTAGAGATATGAAGCTGAGGCAAATCCTGACCAAGAACAGGCTCAGTGACCAGAATCTTACAGTAGAGACAAGCAGATAAAGAAAAACATAAAAACATAAAAACATTGTGTCTTGGTATGTGACAACCTCACAAATATACATGGAAAAAACAAACATGCAGATAGACATAAAATACACACATCCACCCACCCACCCACACACACACATACACACACACACACACACACACACACACTCCATCATCCAGTCATAGACACCCATACACACTCACACTTACACCCACACATACACACACATGCACAGCCGTACCCTTACATGTACACACACACACACACACACACACAATGGTTGCAATTATTGTCAGGTTTATCTTATTTTGCTTTGTAAAGCGTTAATGAATTTCATCATATTGAATTTAAGTGGGAGTGAGAGAAAAAGAAAGATATATTTTAAAGACAGATGCAGAGTGACAGAGATGCTAAACAGTCATAGAACAAGATGTTGTGTGTGATCTGTAATGTATATAGTGCGTATCAAAAGGCAGAGGCTAACACGGTGTCTGGACTGTGATGTGAGTGAATGTTAGCAACAAGATTAGTTAGTTAGGTTACTTTCCACTGGAATGTCCTAACTGATTGTGACGCAAAACATTTAACAGACCCAATGTAGACAGAGAACATTCAATGCCTCATGACAACCTGACTCTTGCTTACAGTTAGGACATGGTGCAAGATGCCTTTCACTCCTCTTATATACTGAGTGATAAAATTCAGAGGTTTATAAAATAATCTGTAAACTTCTTTCTAGTATATGTTTCATTTCACACAGAGCAGTGTGTCCTTGTTTATGGAAGGGCACGGACAACCTGTCTGTCGACAACCAATTTTGTAGCCAGTTTATATTTGCAGTGTGCACTTGGCTCTGCTTGACCAACAGTGTTTTATAAAAGAGTGTAGCAATGAAACATGATGAGAGAGAGAGAGAAAGAAAGAGAGAGAGATGTTGAACAGAAAGAGGCAGAGAGAGAGAGACAGAGAGAGGTGTTGAAGATAGACAAAGATGTTGAAGAGAGAGAGAGTGGGAGACAGGGAGAGAGGTTGAAGGGAAGCAAGAGAGTGAAGGAAGGTGTCACCTAAGGAGGAGGAGGAGGAGGAGGAAGAGGAGAGCTGGCGTGAGGTCGTTGCTGTGTGCTTTGTGCTGTCTGCTGTGAGGCGCATAGAGAGATGCCCTACTCAGCCTGTTCTTTCATGTTGGACTCCACCTTTCATCTTCGAGCTGAGAAGCACAGCACAAGCCTGGGCAAGCAACCACCAACAGGACACGATAGGACAGGACAGCCTGTCCACTGACCGTACACATCATATTCCCAACACACACACACGCACACATACACACACACACACACACACACACACACACACTCCAGCATAGACAGATGGATTCTCACACATGCACACACACCTGTGTCCACTTCTTCACAAACTGATTACAGTCAATTAATTAAATGCTTTTAAATCAAAATTCAAAAAAAAAAAAGTCTGTCAACTGTGGTAGGGACAGGGCTCTAAAATCTCCATCCAATCATCCTGAACACACTGTAACTAACAAATGGACAGGTATGTGTCAATCAAATGCACAATAATATGATGCACAATTAATGTGTGATATAAATGCAAAATTAAGCTTTTTAAATTATGTTTTTTCAAAGATTTCACATCCCCTCTTTACTGTAATTTACAGAATCAGACACACACTGTGCATACACATATATATGGTGCATCATCATGCATAAAATTCTCAATAATTTACAGAATCAACACACACACACAGACACACACTGTTCATACACATATATATGGTGCATCATCATGCATAAAATTCTCAATACACTTATGCCCTCAACACACACACACACACACGCGCGTGCGCGCGCACATGCACACACACACACACACACACACACACACACACACGCAGAAAAGAAACATGTAGCCTACATACACACACACACACACACACACACACACACACACACTGAGGCAGACAAAGAAACACATGCACACACAGACACACACACACACACTGAGGCAGACAAAGAAACACATGCACACACAGACACACACACACACTCTCCCTGCACAGCAGATCTCATCTCTCTTATGAGGTCTATAGCGCTGCATAGGGAGAGATCCTTCATGCAACAGGAGATAAAACTGCAGAGAAAATCAGCTCCCGTCTCTCGGGTTGGCCCCTCTGAGAGAGGCAGATTGAGCCCTCAGGGGGCCAGTGGCACGGTTCCCAGCACTTTTCTCTCTTTCTCTCTTCTTCCTCTTTTTCTTCCCTCTCTCTCTCTCTTTTTCCATCTGTCACTTTTTTGGTTCCCTCCATCTGCCCCATCCCCCACCCTCAACTCCTCCCTCCCTGGATGGACGTTCCCATCGGAGGTGACACTAAAGTTCGATATTACAAAGTCAAGTCATGCGACGCTCTTCTCATTTCTCTGCTCCCTGACTTTAAACGTCTGGATCGAGCTCTGACTATCATTCTCATTTAAAAAAAAGAGCTATATATAAGTTCCTCACACTCACACACACCTACACACACACACACGTACAGACACATGCACACACATCCACACATGTACACACACAGCAGATAGGTGACACCTGGGACTGCGCCTCATCCGTGGATCGGACTGTGTGTGTGACACACAGCTCCTGCATTGCTTCATGCCATTACATCTCTGGCTGTGATGCTGGCTGCATGATAGATTAAGGCCTGTCAACTGAGCATGTGTGAAGTGGGAGATTTTGACTTTGTAGTTTGTGTGTGTGTGTGTGTGTGTGTGTGTGTGTGTGTGTGTGTGTGTCTGTGTGTGCATTTATGGAAGGTGAGGTGGGGGATGGGGCTTTTGAAAGGTGGAGGTGGGGGTTGGGGTCACATCAAATCCTGCGATAGAGCGTTGAATACGAATGCCATGTAACATTCTGCAGCAAGTTGTGTCTGTGTGTTTGTGTGTGTGTGTGTGTGTGTGAGAGAGAGAGAGAGAGAGAGAGAGAGAGAGAGAGAAAGCGAGAGTGTGTGTGTTGTGTATGTGTGTGAGTCTGTGTGCCCATGTATGTGTTCATGTTAGTATGCGTATGTCTGTGTGTGTGTGTGTGTGTGTGTGTGTGTGTGTGTGTGTGTGTGTGTGTGTGTACACCCTCACCCTCACCACCACCACCCCTGAGGATATTCATTAGGACTGTATGGGCAGAGGAAATGGATCTTTTTAGAAGAGGGAGATGAGAAATTACCAGCACTTCCTCTCCCTCCAACAACCAGACATCACAGTGCGAGAGCACATCATTATTTTTCCAGCAAATTAATCCTTCACAAGATGCAACAACCGCAAACAAAATAAATAAATAAACAAACAAACAAGTAAGCTCAACAATGCAATGAATTGGCCATTTGATTTGGCTTGTTTCCATGGGGAAAATACAAAAGTGTGTACAATAAAAACTCATAAAGCAAAACTGATAGATGGTGCGTGTGTGCATGTGTGTGTGTGTGTGTGTGGGGGGGGGTATCTTGATGTAGATGGGTGCAGTGGTATGTAGCTGGTGGGTAATAACCATTAGTCCCATTCTAATGGCCCTGAGGCAGTGTGTGCCACTCGACTACAAAGACTGCAAGGAACACACAGTCAATGTGACAGCAAAGCTCTGTCATTATTGATTTTTAACCTCCACATCTGTCATACATTCAAGTTTCTTTCCCAGTATAGCAGTGTATTTCAGCCCTTGTACTCTACATTCTAAGCCTTTTCCACTTGCACCTAATTGATCAAATGACAATGACATCGTTTTTCAATCCACATTCAGCTATTCATGATTATCATGGGGAGAAATGCAGCACCACGAGTCCTTCCACTGATA